>VZTF01003776.1:249250-273538 GCA_013397755.1 Cnemophilus loriae | reverse complement strand
AGCAGAAGAAGAAGAAAGGCAGACGGGGGCAAGTGACCGCAGTGCAAAGCGCTGCTTCGGCAGGCTGGAGGTTTCTAACGGCTCCCTCCGACTTCAAACACCTCCCCAGCCTGCAGAGAGCCCTCGCCCTGCGGCTTCCAGCCTGACAAGCACCGCCCGAGAGAGACCCCGCGGGGCCAGCATCCCCCCACGGGGCCCGGCATCCCCCCGGGAGACCCGGCATCCCCTCGCGGGCATCCCCCGCTCCGCCCGGAGCTGGGCTCTCCAGCCCCGCACCGGCCATCCTCGCCCTCTCTACTCCTTTGCCGTGTTGTTTTCTCTCTCCTGGCGCTCTCCTCTCCTTCCCTCTGAAAGCTTCTCTTTCTTGCCCCGGGGAGCTGCGGGGTGGCGGGGACAGCAATGGGCCAGCTCTGTCAGGGAAAGGAACTTCTGGAAACAACCAAAAATATTTGCAGAGCACCCAGATCTCCTAGTTGCAAGAAATGAGGAAATAAGTGTTTTCCTCCCTTAATCACTGATTTACAGTGGCTCAGCTTGTGGGTGACCGATCTGAGCCAGCAGTGGGGAAAAAGAGAGCGGAGATTTTGGAAAAGGCTCAACACCTGTCTTCTGACAGGAGGCAGGTTTCAGGCATATCTTATGGGATGCTCACTAATGAATAGCCTGGCAAGCAGAGTTTCTTTTTAAATAACAGTGTAGGCCGTCTTCTCATACTGATGATACACTTGAAAAAAAAGATATTAAAGCCCATTTATTCTGCTTTGAAAACTAAAATCCTTGCGACAGAGGCCCAGCTTGGATTGTTCTTTTGGTTACAAACCCCATTCTTCCTGCAAGGGAATTCTGCAGTTTCAAGACTGACTGGCTCCCTAATTTGTGTCTTTAAAAAAAACAAAACCAAAGATACATCACTTGCGCATTATATTTTATTGATGTTACTGTAAAATACATATTTGCTTGCATTCCTAATTGGGGAAGCACAGATGGCAGTGGCTTCTGCTGGAGTGATACGCTCTTTAAAATATCTGGTAACATTACAACAAAGTGTAGTCATTAAAATAAGTGTCTGTGTGTGCTGCCGGATTTTTGTTCCTAGGAGCAAAGCTCTCCCCTGTTTTAAGGAGGGAAGGCTTGGTTTAACCCATGCCTGGGCTGGTACCTGGCATGGTGGAATAAATCCGGCACAGTGGGATAAATCCGGCGCGGTTCACCTGGCTGTGGTGCTGCCAAAACCGCTTGCTTGAGGGCAAATTTATTTTTTCTGCATGAAGGTGTTCATAAGGGTCCACAGGGTCTGGAGTTGGTAGAAGTCCTAGATAAATTTATTTTGGTGTCATGTGTGCAACAGAAGGGTAGCTAAGGAGCACCTCCTGGAAAATGCATTGGTGCTTAGGGTGTCTTGAGGGCTTGGCCCTTGGAAGGACACTGCTGTCCTGGAAGCAAAAAAAAAAAAAAACAAAAAAAAAACAAAAAAAACAAAACAAAACAAAACAAAACGAAAGCATTGGATAAAGGTTGTTCATCTTCAGAAGACTATTTTAATTTTCTTATCCAAATCAAACTGTCGCAAGCAACCACAGAGCAAGTGAGCAGCATTTTCCAGAGCACTTGCAATGTGTTGGCAGCAAGCAATGAGCACAGGCGGGGAAAGAGGGAGAAGCTCTTTCAGTAGTTTCATTTTAAGAGCAGCTTTGTGGTGAAGCCACCGCCATCAGGTGCCCTCTGTGCTTTGACGTGCTCTTCTCCCCTGCTTTGCCACTGACACCTCAGGCCCTGCAGTTTGGGTACAGCTCTGCAGCAGCACTTGTGGACCACACCAGTGCCCTGATGCCTTCCCTTGTGTTAGGAGGGTTAAAATGCCAACAGCTCACGGGGAACTGGGGTTTCCTTAGCTCTGTTTCCAAAGGCTGCACTCCAGCCGTGCGTTCCCGGCCGTTCCTGGCGTTATGAGTTTTGCAGTCTCTGCAGAGGCTCATCCTGAGCCTGGATTCCCATTGCAGCAGCCTCATCCTGCTCGGCCACACACTTCCAGCCATCAGCTCCTTTGTTTTTAATTAGCAGCCGTAACTACCCAGCTCGCAGAGCCCTGCGGTTACCAGGGCCTCCCTGTTGTGGTTTGCTATGGAAATTAAGGTTGGCTGTAAAAAGCCAGGCCTTTGGCACAGGAGGGAGTGAACAACATGATAGCAAGGTATGGAAACCATATATCACTTACCTCCCCTGCCTGCTTTGCTTCCTTTTGCTGGAAGGGACAGTGTTGCCATGGGATGATGTAGGATGGCTATAGGGTCATTGTGTGCCTTCTCATGGCAAGCTTGCCCTTTGTTCAGTTGTAGCAGGATTGAATAAGCCATAGGGAATGCCATGGATGTAAATATGTCTCATTGTTTAACACGAAGTGTGATTTGCTGGTGAATCGTTTTGGTTTTTTCCCCCTATTTGTGTGTTGAATTTAACAGGTGTGTGAGGATTTGGGGGAGAGGGAGAAAGGCAGGCAGGTGAAGCCCTGGGGAAGGGTTTCCCTTATGGCAGCACAGCTTCCTGATGAACGGATCGAGAGCAACTTGGGGGTGTGGAGGGTGAGAGGCTGGACATGAGCTGGCCTCATGCACTCAGAGCCCAGAAACCAAACGTGTCCTGGGCTCATCCCACAGCGTGGGAAGGGGGGATCCTGCCCCTCTGCCCCACTCAGGTGACACCCCACCTGCAGAGCTGCCTCCAGCCCTGGGGGCCCAGCACAGGAAGAACATGGACCTGTTGAAGCCAGTCCAGAGGAAGCATCAGGATGATCAGAGAGATGGAGCAGCTCTGCTGTGAGCAAAGGCTGGGAGAATTGGGATTGTTCAGCCTGGGAAAGGGAAACTTCCAGGTGATCTAATTTTAGCCTTCCAGTGCCTGAAGGGAGCCTGCAAGAAATATGGAGAGAGACTATTTACATTTACCTGGGCCTGGAGGGCCTGACAGGACAAGGGGGAATGGCTTCAAACTGACAGAGAGTAGGTTTACATTAGATATTAGGAAAAATTCTTCCCTGTGAGGGTGCTGAGGCCCTGGCACAGGTTGCCCAGAGAAGCTGTGGCTGCCCCATCCCTGGAAGTATTCAAAGCCAAGTTGGACAGGGCTCGGAACAGCCTGGGATAGTGGAAGGTGTCCCTGCTAATGGCAGGGGGTGGAACTGGATGGTCTTTAAGGTCCCTTCCAACCCAGCCCGTTCTATAATTCTGTGTTCACATTTTGGAGCGGGATGAGTTTCCAGTGCCTGGGCATGGGAAAGGTGGGAGAGCTGACCCACTCTAAGCTTCGAGCAAGCTGTCAGTGTGCTGCTAAGAAAGAGTCAGTCAGAGAAGAATATTCCCCTAGCTCTCCACTCCCCCAGGCAGGGGAAGGGGGAGGATGGGGAGGAAAGTNGGAAGGTGTCCCTGCTAATGGCAGGGGGTGGAACTGGATGGTCTTTAAGGTCCCTTCCAACCCAGCCCGTTCTATAATTCTGTGTTCACATTTTGGAGCGGGATGAGTTTCCAGTGCCTGGGCATGGGAAAGGTGGGAGAGCTGACCCACTCTAAGCTTCGAGCAAGCTGTCAGTGTGCTGCTAAGAAAGAGTCAGCCAGAGAAGAATATTCCCCTGGCTCTCCACTCCCCCAGGCAGCATTCCCCAGGGGCACCGGGAAAGGATGGGGTGTTTTTGGGCAGCACTCTGGCAGTGGTGCCACGTGTTCCAAAACGGAGCAGGTCAGCAGTGCTGACTCTGTCTAAGGTATCAGTGTGCCTCCAGCCAGAGCAGGCGCTGGGGGAGGAGGCTGGGAGGGAGGGGGGTGAGGTACCAGCTGCGTTATTAAGCCTGATCCCAAACCCTTTGAAGTCAATAGAAAAATTATCCCCGACTTTGATACACTTTGGATTGTGCCTTTTAAGTCATGAGAAAGACATTCGCGTTATTAAACGAGCAGCAGAACGCTACTGTTGGTTACATATGCTTTTATTTTTTAATGGCAATGCTAGGTTTAGCCTTGGGCACTGTCTGAGACTCATAAATAACCCATGTCAAGTGTAACACACCTACTGAACAGCCACAGAAGACAGAGGGCTTGGCTGTGTATCTCCCTGCATTTTTCAGTAACAAGCCACTTGTACGTTAGGAGGGGTAGATGTCCTCTAGCATTCATTAATAAAGCATCCCTAAACAGCCAGGCTTCTCCTTGATCATGCAGGGCTAATGCGATAAATATCTTCTTTCCACACTCTCCTGACAACTGAAAGGCAGGAATGCAGTCTAACT
The DNA here is from genome assembly GCA_013397755.1 of Cnemophilus loriae. Classification (NCBI taxonomy): domain Eukaryota; kingdom Metazoa; phylum Chordata; class Aves; order Passeriformes; family Corvidae; genus Cnemophilus; species Cnemophilus loriae. Next base: position 269,262 of record VZTF01003776.1, on the reverse strand, counting down.
TACCATGTCAGTTGGGCAGGAATATGACAGGGCTGATTTCTGTTCACATCTGTCACGTCCAGGTCCGGCACCCACTCGCTGCCGGGACAGCGAAAGCAGAGCAGGGAGACTTTCTGGGAAAGCATTCCCAGTACAGCGCTGGAGTAACCTCCCGTGGTTATGGGATAGGTGAAACCCCATGGGAAAAACATTTGAGGTCACAGTGGATGGGGCTTGGAACAACCTGGTCTACTGGAAGCTGCCCCTGCCCATGGCAGGGGGTAGAACAAGATGAGCTTTAAGGTGCCTTCCAAACCAATCTGTTCTAAGATTCTATGATAAATTCAGGATCATTTCAAAATATTATTTCATAGGCACCCACAGAGATGTGTATGCAAGCCCCAGCCTGCTTGGTGAGCAAGGGGCAATAGTTGAAGGTGAGATGCCACCATCAAAATAGCTTGGGAACAACCAATTGCTCTCAGGAGTCAAAGCAGGTCTAAAGCATCTGAATTTGTTCATCACTGCTTTTATACAGTGGTTTGGTTTTTTTTTCCTCAGTGGCTCATTCCAGCTGGAAGACCTTATGTGAACATACATTACTGAGATAGATATCTACATATATGTGTGTGTAAATTTATATTACTGATATGTATATATATGTAAATATACATTACATACATATGTAAATATGTACTGATAATGTGTAGCTAGCAGCCATGCAGCCACTGACCTACAGCACCAGCGTGTCCCACAGCAGCCACAGAGAGGCACTGGCTTAATTCAGGCAGCAGAGAATTGCACCAGGGACTTCAGTTAGACCCTTGCATCACTTGCAGCACAGCAGTCCTTGAAAGCCCCAGACGTTTGTGAGCTTGTGTCTAGGTTTTTGCTCAACTAGCATGTCCCACCTCTTTCCCAACACAGGTATCTCACCCGAGCCCTGTTGTTTTTGGAGGAGGCAGGACAGACTCCCTTGCCATGAGTGCTGCATACAGGTATTTTTGTTCTCTCCCCCAGCCCTGTGTTGTTACTCGTTCTCTCCCTTGCCACCTCTCCCCCCTGCTAATGACCAAGGAAGGTTGAATTCCTGAATGGCCTGGCTGCTCCAAGGCTGGCACAGATGGGTAAGGTCAGCTCTCTGCCCCTATTTTATTGTGCTGATTTAACTGCACGGCGAAGCCAGGGCTTCCTGCTCAGGAAGTTTGAGATGGTTGGTGGGGAACGGGTCTGTGATGGGCTATGTTTGCACAGCAGGATTACTGGGGATGCCTGGTCTAGAGCAGCCTCAAACACTGAGCCAAAGCCGGTTTGCTTCTAAGCCATTTAACCCTTTCAAAGGAGAAAAAAAGAAATAAAGGAGGTCAACCATGAAAGAGAATTTAATAATTGCAGCTCATACATAAATATTTGCTGCTTCTCCCAAGTGCATGATTCCTCTGGTTTCTCTTGTTAAAGAGAACTACCCATGGGACACTTGGTTTAAAAATATTTCTGTTTCCAAAGCCTTTTAAGGCCCTTATACAGTCTGTATTGCTGTGGGGGAGGGACAGGGAGAGGGGCCAGAAGGCGCCTGGATATGCAGAAGCAGCTCTTTGACATGTCCTCTATTCCCTGGGTCAGAGTGCAGAGGAGACCCCCCTCCCTCCAAAAAGTTGTTACCTGTTTCCTTCCCCTCCCTGCCCCCTGGCCTGGCAGAAGCCAGAGCAGCAAGCCAAGGTCTGTAGGTTTTTCTTCCCCTTCCCAAGCAGCTTTCTCCTGGCAGCAGCCCCGTGCCATCCTCAGGGCAGCAAAATTCACAGAGGAGCACAGTGAAATAGCATCCTCGGAACTGGGAGCGTATTTCCAGGCAGCCCTGCTGCAGCAAGGGCGGGCTGAAGGACAGAGCTCAGGCTGCAGTTCTTTCTTTGTGTATGAACTGGGCTACGGGAGACAAAACAGGAGGGAGCAGACAGGGCTTCGGGCAGGAAGCTGCTTTAGGGGAATGTGGATTAATCCCCCTCCTTAACCCCTCTTTAAATGATCACAGGCTGGAGGGTATTTTAAAAGAAGCTAAAAAGAAAACACTTCACTGCTTTATCCTCATGGCTTTGGATTTTCAAAGGAATTTGAGTATCCAGAAAGATTTTTACTCTGCACAGGCCATGCATTCTCAGCAGTCTCCTTTTCTTGTGCCATCTTTTCATCTCCCTGATCCCTTTCTCCCCATCGCTGAGCCACATCTGGCTTTCCTGAAAGCAAAGCCTCCAAAAAACCTCATACAATTCAAGCATTCAACTTGTTCCAGCACTCATTTTCCCTCAGAGAGGTTCGGACGTGCAAGGACAGTCCTCTGCAGCAGAAACCTTAGAGTAAAAGTGTTAATTGCTCAAGGTTTGGGGTTTGGTTTTGCTAACCACAAGTGCAAGTGGAAACAGCCTCATAGGATACAGTTGAGCTGAGAGCTGGCAGGTGTTAAATAGCACACCCAGGGCTCCAGCATCCTCCGGCTGCTCAGCTTTGTGGTGGTTTCTGACTAATAGGCGCCAGCTTCACTTCTACCTTTGAGGAGCCTTGGCAGATACTCACTGAACCACCCCCAGGGCTCAAGTCATGCTAAGTTAAAACCTTGTTCAAACCCCGGGAGGCACAGTCCATCCCACAAACTGATGTACCAAATCGGGCTTCTCCAACGTCTTAAAAGCAGCTTTCCACTCTCTTGCATGTGGGCAGAAACCCCAAATCCTTATGACATCTATATGAAACTGCCTCTTTCATGTCGAGCAGTTTCCATCCAAGACATTGAACTGAAATTTTATTTTGATGTACCAAGTGTACCCAAGGTTAGTTTCTTACAGGGGAGGAGATGGATGCACAAAGCCATCAAGAAGCAACAGCGAGTCGGTTGTTTCCCCTTTCAGAGCACAGGTCTTTCCCAAAGACTATTTAAACATCTCCCTTCTCCCCCCAGCCTCCTCTTTCCACTTCCTGACCTTTTTCACGGGTAGGAACAAAAGTATATGTGAAATGCAGCCTTGCTGTATTTCTAGCACCAGGAGCCCCAGTGGGACACCTGCACGTGGAGTGGGTGGGAGAGCCAAAGCCTGGCCCTGCTCTGGTTTTACAGGACAGGGCTGCTGGCTCCAGCACGCACCTGATCTTGTGTCTAAGCTTTGCACGTCTGTGATGCTGTGTGTGCAACAGGGCTTTTTTAATACAAGAAGTTGGTTGTTGGGCCTTTCAAGATCAGGAATGTTCCAAGTTTCCCTTTTAACTTCTTAAAAAAATATGGGACAGCTGGGAAGTTCCTGGTTTTCCCAAATATCAAGAATTTTACTTATATGAAGAGGGTTCGAAATGAGAGCCCTTGTGCTTCCAACTGGAAGGCTGAGTGTGGTGTGTGCCAGGAGCCCAAACTGGAAGGGTAGCCAGGACCAGGGCCACAAACTGAAGATGGATTTTCAGGTGGGTTCAGGGAGAACCAGCCCTCCCAGCCCTGGTGCTGACAGCACTACTCCAAATGCAATCAAACCAGCATTACATCTAGAACAGCTCTATCGAGATCCCCCATTCCCCTGGCATGCTGCAGAGGAGACGGGGCCGAGGCTCTCCCAATGCCTGCACACAGGCCATGGTGCCATGAGCAAGGAAATGGCTGTGGGCTCCTTCTGCCTGTCTTGGATACAAACCCAATTCCTTCAGTGCAGTTTTTCCTACCCAGTGCCTCCTCCTGCCCTGTGTATCTCCTCTCCTGCACACCTGCCTCTCTCTGTTGTGGCTTGGCTTCCTCGCTCTACCCACAGGAAGGGCCCAGGGGACACCCCAGCCATGTAGCACCTCCTTTTCCCTCTCTCCCCCAGCTCCCACCCACCTGGGAGCCCTGGAAGCATTTCGACCACGTTTGACAGAGGGGTAACCACTGTCAGAACAGGCAGCACCTTCGGTTTTCATGACTGGGAGCAGGTGGGGAGAGGGGAGGCACCCGCAGGTGGGGTCTGCTCCCCACCAGCACATCTGGAGCCACAGCTGCCAAGTGGAGTTGGCTCGAATAGGGGAGGCTGTTCCTCGCAGAGAAAGCTTTTCTGGGGGAGAGAGTGAGAAATGAAGGAAGTGCAAGAAATGCACAGAGGCTCGGAGGGGGTGACGGGGAGTTGGTGCAGCTGGAGCAGGGCAGCAGGTGCAGCCAACACCTCCTGTTTCTGTGCAGCCCTCTGCAGCCAGGCTGGCTGGCCCCGAGCTCACTGGTAGCTCACCCAGCCCTCTGCTTTCAAAGGACCCTCCGAGATCTGTTTTTCATGCCCAATATGCTCCTCCAGATTGGTGCTGGGCAAACACTCTGCAGGGTGTGACACAGCCAGTTCTCCTGCAGGAACCTTCCCCAAGCCCTGGCAGCACAATTCCCTCCTCCCTCTGCCTGCTCTTGGTTGTGCCCCTTTGATGCTGCAGCACTCAAACTCTTCCTTGGGGCGCTGGAGCCTGAATCCCATAGGAATTCCGGGCTGTGCATCTCAGACCCCTTCCCCGTGGCCTTGCCCAGACAATGGGGACATGCAGTACATCCCGTGGGGAGCTTGTACTTTGGTCCAGCAGTAGGTGATTCAGCATCAGTGCTGCATGGCCCAGCCGAACTCATCTTCTAAGCAAAGTGAGACTCTTAAAATGCCATGGGAGGGGTAGAAGGGAGTCTTTTCCAGGAGCTGTTAATACAGCATTTTTGCATTGGTGCATTTTATTATTTTTTTATATAAAACTATAATCTGAGGACTGGGTTTTATCAGAATGTCCCTTATTGCACACCTGGCAAGAGGGAGGAAAAGAGATTTATTTATTTTTTTAACCTGCAGAACATAAAGGAACTAAAACATCCCTGCAGATCTTAAAATCCTTGATACTTCTGCATTCCCTCAGAAGCTGAAAATGAGCGGAGTTTAATTTTAAAGCCCTCATTCTGTGCCTTTGAAACAAACGTTTTCTTCCTTCTGATAAATGATTAAAGTACCAGCAATTTATTTTTTAAAGGAAAAGACCACAGGAATTTCTGAGCTCCACACCCCAACTCAGGTATAAATTTGTCCTTGCTGAGATGATGTTCCTGTACTTTACTCACCATACACTTCCCACCCTAGTAACATAGGGAAAAAAAAGGTGTTGCCCCAAAATAATAAATGCAATGACAAAGAAATGGTGGCTTTAGTAAAGTTATGCTTGATATGCCACTTTCCAGTGCTGATGTTCTGATGCTGAATTCAGTAACAGTGAATTTGGTTTTTCAGGGGTTTTTTGTATGTGTGTGTGCACACTTTGGCTTTTAAAAAGGTTATTACAACCAACGTTATGGACAAACTTGAAGGTGTAAGATTTTATTCTTTCTCTGCCACCACGGATAATGAAGTTTTATCAACTTCCTTTTATTATAGCAATCTAAAACTGTATCCTGTAATAGGGTCATAAACATTTAATGAAACAGAATGCTGTATGAATAAAAAAAAGAGAGGAAAACAGGCTTTAGGGTGGACAAATGGAGAACAAAAGGGAACCCAAGTAGCTCAGGTGTCTCAAGTCCAGAGCCGCAGTGAACAGTGCTTCTCCACACTCATCACTGGGCCAATGTGTAGCCTGGGCATCTCTTGCTTCATTCCCATCAGTGGGATTTCCCCCCGGGTTTAAACTTTACCATGCCCAAAGTGAGGTGCTGAAATGCTGCCCTGATCTTTACTATTTCTCAATTTTTTCTTCCCCTACCATTTAAAGCCTTTCTGGTGTGTTCTGTGGTGACTTTTAAAGTATTGTTTCAACGTGTAAGTAAAGCGAGAGGCTCTTAATTACTGAGACTCCAGGAGCAGCACAAATGTTGCCCAACTGCCACCCCCGGTGCTTTCAAAGAGCAGCTGTACAGTGCCGTGCCATGGCAGTTGCAATCACTCTGCAATGACAATAGGAAAAACTGATAATAAACATCAAGCTCGTCTGCCTTTTACCACAGAACAGAAAGTTCAAGTGTGGTGGAAAGTTTTGGGGGTTGTTGTGTAAATTACCCCTCGCCTGCTGGCTCTGTAACCTTTACTGGGGAAAGTTTGCAGGCTGGGGAAGAGGGCAGGCATCCCACGCCTCCCCAGGTTTGAGAGAGGAGCTTGGGACCCTGCTTGGGGGTTTTGAGGATGGTGAAGAGCTCGGGAAGGGTGGATGCCATACACAGGGGGATCTGGAGAGCACTGGGAGCTGAGGTAGTGGAAAAATGTGGAGTGTGTTTTGCCCTGGGAGGGTTCCAAGAGATCCGCTGCAAACACTGCTGCATCTGCACAGGCAACTTCTGCAGTTCGTCATCTGCTCTTGGTTCTTCAAAAAAGCACACCTAAAAATAGGCATCGTTAATTTTGGGTAGCCAGCCGCCCCAAGGTGTATATGTGTAAATGTTAAGGTGTATCTCCTTGCTGAGACGTAGCTGCTATTACACAAAATAATAACCTGGCCTGTTATCAAAACATGATAAGGTGGCCTTTGCCATGCCAAAATTGGCTTACGGCACCCTAAAACAAATAGGCATAGGTAGGCAAACAAAAAAAGGGCCAGAAATATGATAATTCCTTGTGTACAAGGGCCACTTGTTGGGAAACGCTCATGCTCAGCCATGCGAACCTGAGTTAGTGTGGGGGGGTAAAATACGCAGACAAAAAATTATCTGGAATACGCTGGTGTTTGTGAGTAGCCTTGATTTCATTTGGTAAATACTGTGGTTAAAAATCACTGATTGTTGGAAGCTTAATCAGAGTAAGCAAATAATATTATTCCTTAGTTATCTCCACATGTTCTCCTTTCACAGAGCTTTAGTGGGTACTTCTTGTTTCTGTCCTCTCTTCCCTTTGTTGCCGTGCCTGCAGCTATGGGTTAACAACAAGAATAAAGATTATAACTAGCTGAAAATTTTTAGTAATTTTTTAATATAAAATTGGAATTTAAAAAAGAAATTGCCAATTCATTAGTTGCCATTCACTAACCTGTTTTTTTTTTTTTTTTTTTACTTGAGAACTCTGAGGACCCAAAATCATGAAATACGTTTCTAAAAGTAGCAAACTTTAGTTCAGATGGACATTTTTCAAGTTTGACTGGCAGAAATGAAAACGGAGGGAAAAAACCCAACAGTTCAGAGTTTTGATGGAAAAGATTCTACCAAATTGCACATTTTTCTCTGTGTCAAGGCATATTGTAAAGGACATGCCTTCACTACAGTAAACTTGCAGAGCTGGTTGGTTTTCTTCTGTTTCTCCTACTCTGGACTAATGATTGTGACAAATTTATAGTAGTTTGTACTAAATCCTAACTTTTCCCTTTTTTTTGATCTTAGTTGAGTAAGCTGTGGCCCAAAAGGACTAATGTGATGTAGAGAGTGATGTGATTGAAACTTTATTCTCCATCTACACAGGTTTTCCTTTAGGTCTTTTGCAGGGAGGCCCCCCCTGCTTTGTTTTAGTGAAAATGGGGAACATCATTGTGGAAAGAGAAGCTTTAAAAATAACACAGGATCTGGAAGCTGCCTAACATAAATTATCAGAGCCAGCTTTCAAAATGTGCCTGTGCAAGTGTTACACTCAGACATGTTTCCAAAAGTAAACTGGAGTGGTTGTAAGATAAATGGTGCTCCAGAGAAAAGCAATAAATAGCCCAGCCACGTGCTCGCTGTGCCTCGGCTCCGTGCTCCCATTATTTATGAAAAGGTAGAACTCGAGCTGCAGTTCCAGAAAACCCTTTGATCAGCGTATTTGTTTTTCTAATAACCTTTAAAAACAATATTAAACCACCCAAAACACAAGAGTCATTGCAAGATCGGAGATTGGCGATGGATTTTAAATATGTATGAAGGGTGAAAAATTGGGATGAATGCAGTTTCCCTTGAAGTCTCTCCCTGATAGCTGTGATACTACAAAAAATTCTTAGACCACTGGGAACCAGCTCTTTTCTGCACTTTATATTGCTCTTTCTTCTCTGTCCTTGCTTCTTGCATATGTGGATTATAACAACTTTCAGCCTTTCTGTTCTGTGATGGTCATGGGTGACTCTTGCAGGAAATATTAAGTACTGTAACTATTAATATGCATGGGAAGGTTAATTTAAACTGGAAGAGGCACTTATGGAGCTCATTCAACTGGATCAAAAAAAGGGCTAAATTCAAATGAAGATATTGGTTTAAGTACTCTGTTGAGCTGAAACCTAAACATGAAAATTGAAAGGAAAAAGTCTATGTATTTCATGCCACTGAAAGAAACACTGAAAGAAGAGGACAAAAAACCCCAGCCACATCTGCAGTACTTAGTTATCAAAGTAAAAGACAAGCCTTTGTCTCACAACAGAGACAAAGCTGGTAAAATGATGGAAATTCTGCTTGTGAGCCTATAAACAAGGTTGCATTAAAAACACAGTTAAAACAGGCTCCTGGGATTTTCTCTCTAAATTCATATCACTTACAGAAAGTATCTGGATTGTACTGGATGTCTGGATCTCTGTGTAGATTTTGAGCTATCCCAGCAAAGGTATGGGAAGTCAGCAGGGCCGAACCCTCAGCCAGCAGGTGGGTGCATATAAACATGCAGTAACCCATGGGATAATGGGATATGGGATATGGGATATGGGATATGGGATATGGGATATGGGATTAGTCTTTACCCAGCAGCACTGACTGGCTGGGCACTGTTTCCATGTAGGTGTGGTCCCAGTGAAATACATGGATAGGTGACTTTGGGTGGTCTTCATGTTGTCCCTCTCTGAGGGACTTCTCAGCATCCAAACCTCCAGATGTGTTGATGTCAGTTTGCTGAGGGCTCCTGTGTGCAGTTCCTAAATGGAGCAAATTATCCCTCTTTGTGGACTTTGAATAAGCAAATACTCAGGAGGGTGATGGGGTGGGTCCTTTTTAAGAAATAGCTTTGAGAAGTGAAATTTGAAAGCTAAACAGCACAAGGTTCATCTATATAAACAGTTTTCTCCCCTAGGAGTCCCACTATATAGAGACAAATCTACTCTGAATAAGGAGAAGAATTTTCAAACAAAAATCAGCAGAGAAAGTGCATCATTTGTATGGGCATGAATCGGAGTGGGGACTTACCTGTATTCTCACAATCCCATGATTACTTTAAGGCATAGCCTGAAAATCCCAGGACTCTTTATTGAACATATTTTTTTTCCCCTTCCCTGTTTAACATAAAAAGCAATTTACAGACAAATCGTTCTGATGTTATGCATTTTCACATGCCTGAAATCACGGCTAAGCTTTAAGCAGGGAAAATCAATAAATGGTGCGTTGCCGTCAGCCATTTATACAGCAGCTTGGCATTATTTTAATGTGTTATTGCTGCAGGAAGAAGGCAGGGGAGCCGTATCTGTGGCTGCAGTTTGGTGTTAAGTGTTACCGCCTCTCTCTGGACGGAGCATGGGGAACCTGGTTCCCCCCAGTGAGGCTGCAGGGCATCCCCTCTGTCCCACCAGTGGCTGCCACCCCTGGACCATGGTGACACCAGGGGATGAACGGGCTACTTGTTCTCCATGGAACCACCTCAGCCTCTGGCCATGAGGCTGCACATCGTAGTTTGGGAGAAACTGTAATTCAGGCAAGAGCAGAAACTGAAGTGAGATGCAATAAAGAATATTTGTACTGCGAGGGACAGGTTGGCACTTTCTGTAATAACTCGGCTGAAGCCGGCGACCCTTCCTGCTATGTCTGTGCTTGGATGGGACTGTCCTTCCCACTCCTTCCTCACTGCTCCCAAATGCTGGGGCAGGCTGGGCGCCTCTGCATGCTCACAAAGAGCACCACACAGCCCTGGGCCAAGGAGTTTTGTCTTGCTTGTCCCTCAGGGACCTCTGTGAAAGGTTAATGCTTCTGACCCAGGACTTGGGAAGTCAGGGTGGGATCCTCCTCCCTTGTAAAAGTGATGCTGGATACGTGGCAATGAGTGTCCCTAACGTCTTTGGGCAGCTCCCCCTGATGACACTGTCCAGGGATGTTTGTGCTCTCCCTAAGGACTCCCAGCCTCCATGCAGCCTGTCCTGAAGTCAGGCTGCGGCTGAGAGGAATTTGGTGAAGCTGAAGTGGATATATATAGCACTAGGGAAATACACAGCAACACTGTGCCTCTCGCTTAGAGAGGTAGCTGTCACATGTTGCCTTCAACTTATTAATTAACCCACTATGAAACATCATCAAATAAACTTGTAACTTCATCAAGTTCCTCTAAGATAATGGATGCTTTTTCTTGCCTGGAGAAGTTAAAAGCTAAAAGGTGAACTGTAAAATCAAGTCAGAGTATTAATTTCTGTGAGGGATTTAAAAAAAATATTAAAATATTAGAGTAGATTGAGATGATCTGAAAGTGTTCAGAAAGAGAGAGCACAGTTTACCCCAGTTTCCTTTTTCCCTTGAGGTTGATCCAACTCTGGCACAGGCAGGAAGAGTGTGCATGGATGAAGCTGCTCAGTGTTAAAAAAACCTCTGCCCTGTTTAACACCGTAAGTTACCCTACACTGTCTGGAAGCTGCGATAAGAAACAGGACAGTGCTGTTGAGATACCATGCTTTAAATTTTGAATAATGTACTCCTGGGATGTTTAGAATGGCTAAAGTGCAAACTGATCACGCAGGCATAAAAACTGTGCTGGTTACATAAAATATAATAATGTACTCTTCAGCTCAGTGACATGTTCCATGTAGGATATTATGTACTATATGAAATCAGTAACATATGAGAGAGCGGAGAAGAGTTTCAAAGCCCAGACGGGAGCAAGAAGTGATAGCAGAAAGTAGAACATGATGATATATGACATGAGGAGGAAATAAGAATTAGATTGAATCTCAAGGAAAATTGAAGTTCTCCATGAGAAGATAAATACAATCTAAAACAAAGATATTTGGTAGGAAGGAGCTGCTTAAAAGGCAATCCCATTGGAAGTGCCTAAGTGGATAGCAAATCAGATATGAACACTGGATGCGATTGAAAAATAGATGTCTAAATGCCGATGCAATTCTGGCCTGTGCCGTGACAGAGAGGCAAGAGGAGACACTTCCTCACACAACACACAGTTGACAGCACTTGGTAAGAAACATTATCTTTGGGAGCCTTGATAAGAACACTCCAGTGACTGGAGTGTGAGGAGGAGAGAGGATTCTGCAGAGAAATTTGGGATGCGTTAGAGACAGACCTGTGCCAGAGCACAGCTGAGCAAGTCTGGCCGAGCGGCCACCAGCACGTGCATGGGCACTTGCAAAGAGCTGATGCAGGCAAGTGTGGTGGACTGTGGGCACAGCGAGTCTGAGACTGATCAAATGAAACGTCTGCTTGTATTTCAGGGGAAAAAATGGTCAGTTAAACTGGTCCAGCTTCGAACAGAAAGGGATGGGAGCCCTGACATTAGTCATGTAAAAGGAGTTTTTATGACTGAGTCACTAAGGAGCCAAAGGGAGCCCGAGCGTAACATCATGTGTCTTCCCACTTTGTGGCAGTGGGGTTTTGGGGCTGCCACTGACAAAGCCGAGGTCATGCACTGTAAGGAAGAAGGGGTGAGATGAGCCAGGAGGTCGTTCCACCTCTCCTTTGTCCTGCTCTGCCCTGAAGCCAGGACTGCTCGATAGCTCAAAATGTTTCAAGTACTGGGGGTGGCCAGTGGGTGTCAGTTTTGCTCTATGAAGCAGCTGATGGAGCTTCCCTTATCTAAAGTAAGAAACCACCTTTTAAAGGAGGCAGTGGAAAAAACCATTCCCATGGAGAAATACAAGGTCAGCCCCACAGCTTGGTATTCTGTTTTTTCATAGCTCTGTCTACTTTAAGAGCAGACACAGACAGTAATTCTTAGACAAGTCAGTTTTCCTCTTTGGTTATCTCATCTCTGATTTTAGGGCAATGACAACTAAATGAGGGTTTTCAACAGAGCTCTTTTGTCTTACAAAAGAGGAAGCCACCACCTACAGCCAGACAAATGCTTTATTTTAAAGGGTCATATGTGTAAATGTGCAAAAGTCTCGCATGAGCCTTCTTGGATAACCTCACTGGAGGGTTGTGATTTTGTTGCCAGCCAATTAAGCTAACTCAGTATAGTGCAGAAATCACTTAAAGATCAAGTCATTAAGGACCTGTAGTTAGTTTGGATAAAATTTCCATAGAAAACATCGTCTGATTTTAAGGATCTTTTTCAACAGCTATTTTTAATGAAACTTCAGAGCTGAGTGTAAAATTATACCTTTGTTGAATTAAAAACCAGCCCAACAAATCAGCAGCAAGCCACTAGGAAAAGCATTTTCCTTTATAATGCAAGGATTAAGCTTAGACCTTGGGCTTCCATAGGACTTCTTAATCCACTCTGTGAGTGTTTGGCATGAGGAAGTCTTGTTCTGAGAATAACACTCTTTAGTAGTGTGTGGATGCAATAAACCAGGAAAAGCAACGAGGAGAATAATTTTGAAAACAAAGATGAAGATAATATCTGCAAAAGTTTTTCTATTTGTGTCCTCATTCATAATGCTGTAAAATTTGAATCTTTTATTTTTTACTTTCGTAGATTTTAGATGGAGTCTTTTCAGCTGAGGTCAGTAGGAGAAATCTGTTCATGTTAGTGGTATAAGCTCAGGCCTGTGCATTGAAGAAAAGATACCTGATAAAAAAATGTCTTCTTTAGACATCATTCCACCACCCAAAATTTTATTTGGAAGAATCCCATAAATTACTAACAAATAGAAAGAAACACACATCTCAGAAGAAAATGACCACATATGTAGCTGGGAGCAAAAGATTGTCTCTTTAATATAGAGACCAAATTATGTGTTCATTGATTTATATCCCCAAAGGAGAACTAAAAAGTAGAAACGCCTCCCTCTTAAAAACAAAATAAAATAAACAGGAAAAAGGAGGCATTTTCGAACCACAAGAATGAAGTTATGTTTTCTTTGCTTGCACAGTTATGTGTGGGTAATGTCTGGATGTAGAGAAATGTTATTCCTTTCCTGAAGTAAAACAAGAATAATAAATAAAACTTTGGAAAATGAAGAGGTCTTATACCACTAAAGGAATCAGTCTCCTAAAAAGGGCTGTGGAGCACTCCGTCAGCTCTGCTACTGGAGCGAGACAGAGCAAGGCTTTGCAATAAAAGTTAACGTGCAGCTTTTAAAGGCTGTGGTCATTGTTTCATGCAGTGCTAAGAGGAGCATAAAAAGATGCTAATGTTTTATTTTTATGATCTAAATTGTTATTTGCGGTTAATCAAAGTTAACCTAGCTCTGCTTTAAAGCTGATTATGTGGCCAGTTAATTTCAGGTGTCTCTTTTCACAATCAAGCCCCAGGACACTTCTAGGATGACACTTTGCTTACAGGCACAAAGGAGGCATATAAACCCCTTTTTAAAATGTCCCTTTGCCCACTGGCATGGCTCCATCCCAGCTGTGTCCAAGTCCCTGCCCCTGGGGTGTTGCTGATTCTCAACACAGTTGGCAGAGGAGAAGCAGTACCATCAGCTTTATTTTCTCAGTGAAGAACACAAGTATGGACAGGGATATTCACCCACTGTAAGGAACTAATTTAGCCAGCTGGTATACGCAGCCTCCCTCTGCAGTCACCGGAGAAAGAAATGCTCCTCTGGAGAGTGACTACAAGCAGGAATCTAATTTTGGTGCTTGGAGCTGCAAAATGGACACATCAGTCTTTTCCATGGACTCTAGAAGCAGATAGGAATAGGAAGGCTAAGCAAGGTGCCTATGGGAGAATAGCCCTTGTAAACAGAGGGGAAAATTAATATCCTCCTCCAAAGCAAGGCATTGTACGGCAGTCACTCACAATCCAGACTTGGGCCTAGGCCCCAGGCTGTCCTTCATCTCTGAGATGACAGTGTCAGCCTTTGGCTCAGCTGTGCCTCTTCTGGAGGTGGAGGGCTGGGCATTTTTGTTTTCTCAGACTATTTTATGTTCTGACTTCATTACCCATGAGACTCATGACACACCATTTCTGCAAGGATCTAAAGACTGGTGTGTATGACAGCATTTCAGCCCCAGTGCCCGATGCAGTTGTGATGCTTCACACTGCACTGCTCCCTCTGAGTCCATGCCTGGTGCTGAACAGCTCGGAGCGGACTGACCAATCCCTTACCTGGGACTGCTGTGCCTACCCCCTGAATCAGGTCAGGCCGCCACACACCTGCAGGAGTTGTTGTCAGGCTGAAAGATGCTTTACCTGTTCAGTCCCCGACATCCACAGAAACCAGTTTTAACAACCCAGCCTCTTCCTGGCTCTCTACAAGCGCTGGCTTGATACTGGAAAAGCAGAGAAGGAAGAGGAACAAGAACTAAGGAGGGTAAAGTACGTTCCTGTAGGTTCGTGCTGACTTTTCTGTAGCTATGCACACTGAACGAGGGTGGTGTTGTTTTTGGAAATGTGGTGAGTGAGGACTGAAAAGATTAAACAGGACATCCTTCAAGTGCTTTGAAGAAAGGCCCTGCAACCACCCAAGTAGAATTAGGGAAAACAGCCTGTTTAACTTGCAGGGAGATCTGCAAGCTCCTGCAAAGTAAGATGTGATGTGAGCTCAACACACCAGTTACACCCCTCATGCACAGCACTGCTCTTCCAGCAAAGGAGGAGGGGGACACCTAACTAATAGAGATGTGGCACCTGGGGACATGGGTTGGTGGTGGGCCTGGCAGTGCTGGGGCAATAGTTGGACTCAATCTTAGAGGTCTCTTGCAACCTAAACGATTCAATGATTTTGTACCAGCTCCTGTGAAGCAAGAGTGTGCACAGTCAGTGAGACAACATCACTTCTTGAGGTCGTGACCTCACTCAGGTCAACTATTACTTTCCTTGCTGTTCTGGATTGTTCAGAGTTCAAGCTGGGTTGGCACTAACAGACCTAAATGACCCTGATCAGCCTCAGCTAGGGCCTTCACCCACGCTCCTAGCACGGGTCAGGAGCTCATTCAAGCTCAGCCCCGGAGTCTGGGCTTTGTTTGAGGAGGGCTGTTCTCCTGCATGGCCACAGCTGTGCCCCTGGCAAGCCCTGGACCTTGCTGTTCCTGACCTGCAGACTGACTTCTTGGCTTGACCTCTGAGCTGCCTCATCGCCGCAGCTTTGCCTGAAGATCAGGGTTCTTGGTTAGACTGGCCATCATCTCTGGCCTGGGGGCTGTGGGATGAACCTTGGGCTGCTGAGGCTCCTGCCAGGCTGGCCTGGGGCACCCCTGTGGCTCCTGGGCCCCAGGAAGCCACTGGTCAGTGCTGTGCACTTACAGGCAGGCTGGATTCACTGAGAAAATGTTCTTATTCCTCAATTCTTTGCCAAGCTTTAAAGAACTGTAGTAGAAACTGTTTTCAATGTATGCATTGGGTGGTTGTGTCTAGTCTATATTTCACCCAGCATGAACTGAGCAGGCTGAACTCCGCAGGTCAGCGGTGGAAGCCCTACAAGACCTGCTCCCATGATGTTCGCAGCCTCATTTGGTAGAAGTCTTCTGTGTTGTAGAAGCCCTTTCAAACCCAAATGGCAACTTTTGACCCTTCGATATTCAACATTCATGGCAATCCTGTCATAGGGAAGTGGAACAACTCCATTCCCACCAAATTTTCGGCTGTTGCGAAGCTGTGAGCCTGGTCGTTTGTCACTGAATGTTCCCTGGTACTTTGCAATACTCAACATAATTGGCACCTGTAATTTTCCCAAACTTTAGCTTGAGTAGCAACTCTCTCTCTGCCTAAATGCCTCCAGCAGTTCTGGTAATTTAAATACATCCAGCACACTTCTGTATTGGCTGCTTCATGAGCTTCATAATTCTGTGGTGTTGTCTGTGCAGTATGGGATGTATCTAATTCTGTTGGTACTGTGTTTTCCAGCCATAAGCAGAGCAAGAGTTAATTCTTATTTTTGTTGAAGTACTAAGTGGGAAGCTAGGTCATGCATAAATCCTCATTGTGCTAGGTGCTGTACAAGCAACGAATAAAAATGATCCCAGGCTCAAGGATTCTCTGTTAGTAGCTTGTGTCATAATTAAATTTTGTTAGCACACTTAAGAATTTCCCTTCCTCATAAATGAAATATCCATATACATTTATATCTCTATAATAAAAGACAAAATCTGTACACTTTTATCATGGATGATAAAAAAGAAAATATAATACTATTTTCCAAATAACTTGAATATAGCAATTGGAATATGTGGGGGTGAGGGAAAAGATCTGTTTCTTGTATACTTCTGGGTTATATACACCTAAAGTCATCCACTTTATAGAGAAAGTAAGAAGTATTTGTTGTAAAAATAGTCTCACATGGAGCACACTGAATTCAGGTGGAGAGCACAAAGCAGGAGCTGGTGCCCTTTTAAGAATCAAATATTGTATCTTCATGAATAAAGCTCTGACAGTAAAGATAAGAGAAGAAAGTACAGCAACCGTGTGATATATTAGCAGCATGTTTTACAAAGTCCCCCACAAAGCATCCGCTGCGCTTGAAAAGCCTAACCAGCCCAAGTGAGAAACTATTCACAAATTTAGTATTCAGATTACATACTCTGCCTTTTCAACTGCTCTCTGTACAATGAATGCCTGTACAACTACAGTAACAGACACAGATCTACAGTTTCTGTGGCCTTTGAGCTATTATGAGTATTATGCCTCTCCATAAATTACATCTGCATGTCCTGAAAATACCAACTGTTTTAATAGGAATTAATCTATAGGCTTTTATCTTGGTGAAATACAAGGGGTACAGTATGTTGCATCCCTTTTAAAATTAATAGAGTATGCTCCGAAGGTATTCAAAGATGTTCATTATTTTCTTTATAGGTCTATTTATTGATACATATAAGCATAAAACAGTGCTTCGTTGTAGGGAAGAGGAGGCGATGGAATAACAAATAGATTAGTGCTTATATGGTTTTTAGATTGCCCAACGCACAGTTAAGTAAAGAAAGGTCTGTGTTTGTTCTCTTCGCAGTATATTGGGACTGGATCCAGTTTGTGTTCAAAGTGCCCCTTCTGTGGGAAGGGAAGAGAGGGCTCAGTCCAACAGCAAGAGAGCCGATGCAGGGGTCTGCTGCTCCGCCGTGTTCAGCGCTGTCCAAGGCAACAGTGTGGCACATGAGTCTTTTTAATTTGCTAAGTGTATGTAAGTCTGGAGCTTATGCTGTGCTGAGCTACTATTTACATGAATACCCAATAGAAGGTTTTGGGAGTGAACTCCTAGAGCACCTCGACCTTATACAGGCATATAAAAAAGGGAAATTGGGAACTTTAAACCAGAATTTACATAAAAAGCATGATAGAGGTTTTGAATAATAATTCTCACACGTGCCTGTGCATATACACACATATATATGGGTTAAATATTTAAATATTTAGCTGAAAACAGGCTGAGCCCATCAAACCTATCAAAGCACACTGCTGTCAAACAATGAGAAATTAAACTCTCCTGTGAGGCTGGGGAGCTCTGTTATCTCCAGCATACAGGAGGGGAACTAAGGCTCAGGGAGTCTGAGCAAGTGCCAAGGAAGACATCACAGCTCTTGAGTAGGTGGTTGTTGGCACAGCCTGTGATCCCGGCGACAGCCAGACTTGTATGGCAGGACACTGTCCCAGGGCAGGCAAGGCTGAGGTCCTGTGGATGGCAATGGAAAAGGGCTCCCAGGAGCTCCAGGAATGTCTCCTTCAGAGGTGGGCCAGAGGGACCTCTGTAATGTGGCAGAGCTCCCTGGTAAAGCTGAGAACTGCTCTTGGGACACTGCTCGGCAGAAGAAAAGCTCTCATTGCATTAATTGCTGTGTTTTAGAAATGCAGAACCGAAACGCAAGGCAATAATGGCTTGGCCAAAATCATGTGGAGGACCTCTGGTCATTGTTGGATGTGAATCTGGCTCTCTTGATCCCCAAGCTGTCACTCAGCCCTCAGGATCACCACAGCAGCTCTGCTGAGTTGGTCAGTGTAAATCACTGTGGAGCTCTTGCTACAGCCCAGAGCCAAGTTCTGCCTTGAAACCAGTGATTCAGCCCTGTGTTGCTGTAGTGAGGATGTGCTCATCTCTGCAGCCCTTGGAGTTAGCAAGCTGATTTACAAAGCCAAGTCCTGTCACTTTATTCCCTGCCCTGTACTTTTCCCTTGGTCACTCCTTCTTGTTTTCACAGCTTCATTTGGTTTCAAAAGTTTGCAGAGCAGCAGGATTAAAAAAATCAGAAAATATTTACTGTAGAGGATGGGTCTGGCTTTTCCCATCAGCTTCCATGGCTCAAGCAGGTTCCAGCAGCTTTGGGAGAAAAGCTGTTAGCTATTAAGTTATTACCTGTAAGGAGAGCCAGCTGGAAGCTTTCAGTTTTCAACATTTTGATGAAAAGCACCATAAAAATCTTGACAACAAGACTTGTAGCATTTCAATGACATGTTTTGCATTTGTCCCTGCTTTTAATGGTCTGTAAAAGTGATCAAAGGCTTCAAAATGCTGCCTAGACCCACATCTCAGGAATTTTTACCCCCCAAAATGAAGAGGGGAAGGGGGGGGTGAGGGGGAAAGACAAAACTCAAAATGTGTCCTGTTGAGTGAATTCATTTGGACAGCTTTTGGGAAGTCACTTTCCATCTGGAGGAGAGTGTCCGCAAGGAGAGTTATTCCGGCATAAACTATTATGGTATAATTACCCAGCTCCAGCTATGCCAGTCTATTTTCTGGTGCAGGCAAGCCAAGTCTAGTTGTTGATACGTAGGCGTGGGAAACACGAAGTCTGCTTTCTAGGCTCAGCTCTGAGTGCTCTCTGTGGCCAGTCCTCTGACCTTTCTGCCTTCTTCCTATGCAAAATGAGAAGAGTTAAGTTAAACCCACTTCACAGATGTGGCATAATGACTAATTGGCTCAAATTTGTGGTGCTGGGGAGAGAGCTGTCAATTAACTTCAGTGTCTTGGGCTGGCTGAATCACTTAGTGTCTTTTCCAAAGTGGGATTTGTCTCCCTCTCTCAGGGTTGGGTGGCTCTGCTGCTATTCTACAAAGCAGAATCTCATTTGATGCAAAGTGGCAGTGCTAATAAAACCCGGGGTTTACCTTGTCTCTAACAACAGCTTGTGTGTCATGAGAGCAAAAGTTAAGGCTTTTGCTTCAAGATTTTGTAGTTAAGGCTTTGCCTCAAAGCAAATTTTTCCGGTACCTAGAGCCTTTGATATACAAAGAATGTGGGTATGCAGTGATGGAGGTACTTCCATCAGTGCTTGCCTGAAACTTAGTGGCAAAATGCACATGTTACTCTCCTTTGGTAACAATGAAAATCAAGGATAACTCTTCCATTATTCCCATCAGTTGCTCTGTTGGGTCAAAAGGCTCAAGGGTGTATGGGCAGCCTGAATCCCGATGCTTTCTAGTGCTTACTTGCTTAATTTTTTGCAAATTGAAATTTCATGTCTATGTATATCATGCATGATAGACACAACCTCAGCGTCTCAATGGGCCGTGAACTCTGGTGCCTAATGATGGCATTACCAGGGTCACCAGCGCCCAGCAGTTCAAAGAGGAGAGAGCAGGACAACGCTGTTGCACCTGATCCAGGACCTGTGGAAAGCAGGGAAAACTTCTGCGAAGAAGCACATCAAACACTCACCCTCAGACAAGTGTGGGGGTTTTGGGTCAAGCCCCTGAGTGGGTGTGTGGGGATGGTTCCTCTGTGTCCCCTCAGTGTGGGGATGTCCCCTCGCTGTGGGAAATACTCGGGGCTGGTCCTTCAGCCCTGGCTGCTAGGGCAGCGCGAGGATTTCCCTCAGGACAATAAGGCTGATTTTTCCGCTGTTCCCAGCACGCCGACTTCTCGGGAGCGGGGCGGAATGGCACGTAGAGGTTTTATTCGCGCCCGGGCTGCCTCGACGCGGAAACTCCGCTCATATTGGCCGTGAATGTTTAATTAAGTAACAAGCCCGGCCGCCCCCCGGCCGGTTATAAATAGAAGTGCTGAATCATGACTCCGCCCGGCCGGCGGGAGCCCCTGGGCGGCGGCTGCCGGAGGGGTGCGAGGGGTGCCCGGCGCGGGGCCGCCCTGAGGGGGCCGCGGCCGTGCCCTGAGGGCGC
>VZTF01003776.1:40543-247725 GCA_013397755.1 Cnemophilus loriae | reverse complement strand
CTGCCTTTAAAAAGACATTTTTTAAAACTTTCTCCATCTTTCTGTGTCTTCAGCTCGAGCAAAACTCTCTCCCTCCATTCGTTGTGGAGCGGAAGGCTCAGCAGCTGGGATTTGCCATCACCAGCCTAAAAATGGTGACCAAACTTTTTCTTTTCTCTCTCCTCTTCCTCCTCCTCTCCCCCTTGAAGAAATAAAAAAATAAAAATCAAGCCGTGTTTTAATTTAGGTTATGGATGTTTCTGTGTTTCTTTTTGTCTTCCTTTCTCTTCCTCCTCCCTTCCTCCCCTTTCCTTCCTTCCACTTCATTGGCTGGGATGATCTTTCCCTGTTGCTTCTGATGTTTCTTTCTTTTTCTCAGTGTGTGCCTGCCTACCTGGACTAGGGGGAAGATAAGGTAATTTTGAAGGGCTTGAGAAAGTGGCTTACCTGTTCTGAAAACTTTTTTGTGGGTTTTTTTTGAGATTTCTTTTTAAGAGTTGTAAAAATCAGTAATTGAAGAGACTTTGGTAGCAGCTAGGCAGGTTGAAATTTAAGTGTTATGTGCTGAATGCCTTGGGAATTTGATCTGCTTTATACCAAAGAAGAGCACAGAGAAAAGTATTTATTTATTGGGGGAAAGGCGGGGAGTGGAGGGGGAAGGAAAGAGGGTTAAGGGAGGGGGAGGGAAGTGGTTTTGGAGACAAGAAGTGAAGCTGCCTGTTTTCCAGTAAGTAATGGAGAAATTCCAGGAGCCAGGGCTAAATATACTTGGCGATCAATACAGAAATGGCTCATTGTGAATAATTTAGCTGCCTGGTGCAGTGAGAGTTTTGAAACTAAAGGCAAAAAAGAGGCCATGGAGGGAGAGAGGAAATAAAATTCTCCTCTGGTCATGTCAGATTCTTAACTTTTCCACTTAAAAGAACATAGTTATGATTATTGATCTCTCCTTTTTTTTTTTTTTTTCCCCACAATATATATCAAATGATAGCTAGGGGGTGTCATTCTATACAGTTACTTGGGTTTCGGGAAAGTAATAGCTTGTTCTGTGTCAGCAAAGTGCTTCCAGAAACTTTAAGATTGCTTCACACCACAAAATGCATGATCTGGGAGTATGAAATGTGATGTTTGGCCCTGTGCTGTGGCAGATAAATAGGGTTAGAGTGAACAGGTGTGTGTACAGGTGTGTGTGTGTGTTCACAGAGGTGTGAGACAAAGCTGGAACGACTCTGTCCGAGGGGAATGGACACGGGAGGGTTTATTTTGTTTAGACCGGGAGGCAGTCTCTTGTAGTGCGTGTGAAAAGAGCAATTGTTAGTAGTATCCATGTCCTCAAAGTCTGTTCTGGCTGCAGATAGAGCAGATAATTGATAAAGCATTACCATCCCAGCTTGAACAAACAAGCGGAAAGTCGGGGAAAAACTCTCAGATCAGGCAAGAATGTGAGTGGGGCACAGAGAGAGAGGTATGGTCAGACCAGGATGATCCAGGTGCCACCTGCCCAGGAGGCAGCTGCATGTCTGCTCACATAATTTACAGGAAGAGTTCAGTGATTAGCAAACGAGCACATGCAGTGCACTTGTGTGTTTCTCTAGGCAGTGGTTGCAACAGCAATAAAATGGGCAACTACTTAGGGCTTTAAGTAAGTTTAATCATTTAATGGTTGATACTGACAGGCGTCTCTGAGGGTGTACTTTTCTGCCTTGCAGCACTGCACTTTGACTATGGAAGCAGAGGCTGTTGATGGATATATTACATGTAAGTAGTCATTTTGTTTGATTATTCTGAATTACTTTTCTTTTCCTGCTCTCCTCTGTGTAATGCAGACACCTGAAAGTTTAGCTTCCTTGTGTACAGTGTTTGCATTGACACTGAATTAGTAGCATTTAAATATAAACTCTCTGTATGACTGAGAAATGCATGGGGATGGGTGCATGGGTGAGTATCTCTAGGTTTAAATATTTTCTGAGGGTGAATGAACTTTGCAAATGAGAGACAGTTCGTCTCCAGAAATGCAAACCAAACTGCAGCCAAAAACTTTTTATGCCTTTCCCTAAGTATTTCTCTTGTTTTCTGTGTGGGGGGTTGTGTAAGTGCTTTGTTTAACTGTCAGTTTAGCTGGAGCTTTGGGGGGGAAAGTCTGTATGGTGAATTACTGTTCCTGTCTTCCCCTGCCCAGCCTGGATTCTCCCTTTCTGCTAATGGAAAAGTAATCCTAACTTACTTAAAACCGAGCAGCTGGGACAAGGTTTGTCGCAGGAGCGTGTGTGAAAGACTGGTGACAGTAGCTTTGAGGGGGCTCTTAAAATCAGCCAGATGTTTACTTGGGGCCGCTGAGAGTCGAGATTTTACAGGCTCTGGAAGACCCCACCAGTAAAGGAGGGAAGGGCAGGGGCGAAGGGAGCGAGCGGGTTGTGGTTCTTAATCTTTGTGTATCTGTGCTGAAGAAGGGGATAAAAACTTACAGGGGACCTGTGTTGTGCTCGCAGGTGACAATGACTATTCGCCTGAAAGGGAGCACTGTGGCATGGCCATCGACCTCACCTCCAGCACTCCCAATGGGCAGCACACCTCCCCCTGTCACATGGCAGGCAGTAAGTCTCCTCTTAAGCCTGTTTCTCTCTAGCTCAGGGTTGGGTTGGTCTGGTCCTCCTGGTCCTTGGTTTGCTTACCAGGTCTTAGCCACTGCTATTGGCATTGCTAATAACAGAGGAGGACAGGGGAGATTTTCTTTTATTTTGGTTCTTGTTCGTGCTGGTGTCTCATCTAAACATGAATGGGATTACTAGTCTGAACTATCCCAAGGTGGCATTTGAGAGCTGGTCCTTACCTGCTCCAGGTAGGAAAACACTAGGCTTGACATGTGTTGGTTTTGTTTCCTCAGGTTCTGAAATCCAAATAGAAATTGTTGTTGCTATTATTATTATTATTATTACTATTACTTTGCTTCCCAAAACAGCTTGAAGTAGCTTTATTTGAAAACAAACAAATTTTATTTACAAAACTATAGTTGGCTATAACAAACTGAAAGGAGTTCGGTTTAGAGTGTCGGTTAGAAACTGAGAGTTTTGTGAGTCTGCACAGTGGGAGTATCAAGAGCTGATAATATTTATAGAATTATTCTTGTGTTATATATGAGAGGGGGATAAGTGTAGTTTATGCAATTTCATAAAAGCAACAACCTTCATTTTCTGTGTGTGTGTGAGTGCCCTACCTTGTTTAAGTGTTGGTTACAGTGTTACATCGAGATATTTACCTTAACGTAACCTCTGTACTTATAGTCCAGAAAAAATGTAATGTGCTTGGCTTCCAACATACTTACAGAGTGTTCTTCTCTATGTGATACTAATTTTCTTTCTGGTTTGTGTGTCCTACAGATACATATTTATTTATTTAAACCAAGGGTTACTATAACCGAAATCTGTGAAAGAAAGAGAGAGCTTTTAGGGTTGCTTGCTTAAAAACGTGCAGTGTATTGCCTTCAGAGTCTTTCTGAGAAAAAGATGTTACTTTCCTTTAAGAGTTCTTTCCTTTTGCAAATTACGGGTAAAGTGCAGTTTTATGAGCCTTTAAACTGAGGGTTATTATGAAGATCTCTCAATTATATACATGTTGCTGGAGAATATGATTTCTAATACCGTGGACTGAACTTTATATGACAACCACCCATAATTCAGCATCTTTAGACAATTCCAATTGTGCTGCACTGGGATTCTGATATACTTTATTATGTTGTAAAAGTTTTACTACTCACTTTCTTCATTTTTTTTGTTTCTTTTTTATTAATGGGAAGGCTTCATTGGAAGGGAGAAAAGTATGTGTGTTTTAAATCTTCTTTATAATCTAGACTGAAAACCAAAGTTAAATTAGGAATAAAAAGATCTAGAATGAAGCCATGCAGAAGGCTTTAACACAGTCAGTATTTTCATGTTCATTGTGTTAACATTTTCAATGGTTTTTAAGCTTCGTTAGTTCTTTGCAACGCATATGTATCTGCAGCCTTGGTGAATATCCTATTTTTTTTAGAGGTGTTTTTTGGTGTCTCACAGGTGTCTCAAATGCTTTCATCACTGGTGCTCTGTGTTAAAGATGTGCTGCTGTTGAAAAATTAAGGGCTCTGCCTGGGTTTCCTAAGCCAAACAAAACTCAAGCTTCTTAAATTTACTGTAATTTATTTACTCTTTGCAGGCTTAGGATTGTTTTGCAGAGAGGCGGCTTGTGCTGCCTTAAACATGGAAGATATTGATCAGAGGTTGTCGGCTTTTGTGGCAGCTGTTACATTGGTTCATTTAAGGTTTTTGGCCAAATCTTGAATCTGGCATGTGTAGGCTAAATCGCCAGGCTGTGCTTTAGAGCTTTCCACCTGTTTTGTGGGGCACAAGAAATCCTTTTAAAGGTTTGTTAACCCAGGGGCCTGCACCTCTTTTTTTAAACTCTTTTGGTGTTTTGTTGGTTTTTTTTTGTATTTTAAAAGAAAAGATGGGGAGGTGGCATAGCCGTTTGAAATATTTTGTATGAATTTAGTAGCTCCCAGTGGATTGATCCATCATCCATTGTTTTAAGTAGAGGCAGTGGCTGTGTTCTGCTTCAGACTGGTTTGATTTCCAGTGGGTTGCTGGAGATTAAGTGACGTTGGCTGCCATTACAGCGAGGTCCAGGGTGTCTCATTCTGGCTGGGTAGGACTTGGGAATGGAGGAGGTGATACAGGGAGCAGACCCCAAATGTTTTACTCCCGGATTGGTTGCCGGTCATTGCCAGAAGCACATGGCCCTCTTTGGCTGTGTGCTCTGGATGTGCACCTGCAAGGTAGAGATTGAAGTTTTGACCTTTGTTCTTCTTGCACTCCATTGAATTGTTTTGAACCACAACTCTTAATTTAGTCGGAATTTGTGTCTGGCTCAAAAGGAGAAACACCAAAAGAAGGAAATTTCTTGGATCTGTGCTGAAATGACTGAATAGTGCTCTCCCAGCAACAGCAAAATTATGTGCTGGGTAAAGAGTTTTCTATGTTCATTAGCCCCTGGCAATCTGTGTTAGTAGTTTTGTCTGGATTACTGATGTTTTCAGGTTCTGTTCCAAAAGGGTTTGGGTTGAATATTTTGGCTACTGCATCCTTTAACCTATTATCATTTTCAAGTATCGAGATGGTATTTGTAGGTTATAGATGGGGATGACACTCAATTTTCCATGTGAATGGGATGATCCTGAAAGATGAATCACGCTAAATCACCTGTCAGAGCTAACTGATGGTCTTACATATACCTGCCTTTAGCAGAACACTGCATGTGTGTTAGCAGATGCTCTGTTCTAAAATACTTTGCTGTAGTTTTATGTAAGCAAAGATTTAAAATACATGTAAATAGTCAAACCGAATAGGTTGATAGATCATCTCACTTTTCTCTACAGCAAAAGATGAATTAGTGTTACACCTGCTGAGTACAGATGATATATTTACATAGCCCCAAATCTGGAAGTCCAGATTTTCTTTTGATCTTCCACAGAAAAACTCTTACAAAGGCTGACACCCAGAGCTGGGTGTCAAAGGCGTACTCAATTAACTTTGTGTTGGTACTAGAGAGTTCCCTGCATGGCCCTAAGCTCCCCCATAGACCCCACTGAGTTCAAGGGAGTCTGTCTTGTTCCCGTCCGTGAATGTTGAACTGGGCTCTGAGTGATCAGAAACCTCCGAATAGGAACTGGCATGCTAATTAAAGGCTAATGGGGAATCCTTATAAAAGAGGCTTTAAAAAGAAATAATTCCCAGTCACCTCCCCATAATACCACACTGAGTTCTTACTACAGTTATTAGAGATATTTTTTTCTCTGTAGGTTAAAATGGACTTAGAGGAATGTCTGCTTTAGAAACTGCAGGGGCACAGTTGCTCAATTAGTTGACTCAATCATTGCTTTGTATAGGATGAAGGACACTTCTCTAAGATCACTGGCCTGGTATCATAGGGAAAATAGTAGCAGCAGCTATTAGCATCTGACATTCAGCGACAAAGGCAATTTCCCCCTAAATTAGAGGCTTGACAGTGGGTGTCCCAGTTAACTTTCTTATCTTTGCATTCATAGACAAAAGGAGCCCTTAAATGAAACAGAGTCAGAACAATCATAAATATCAAACCCAACATCTGATGTTTGAAACCGATTAAAATTGTGGTACGCTTTCAAGAGGTGTTTATAGTAGCTCGAAGTGTTAGTAAGTTATGAGAATTAATTCATTAAGAGAATAAGCCATGTCGGCTGACTCTGCTGCTGAAAATAATGAGGCAATTGCGTTTTCTCCATGGCGGGGAGTGATCGCGCTGTCGGACGAGGTCGCTAATTGGGACAGCAGCACTGAGTGGGGATGATTTCAGCAGTGGTGTTTAAAGAGAACTTGGGCAAGGTTTATTATAATGTAGCCAATACTGTATTCCAAGTGATCAGGGTGGACTACCAGTTGCACTTTTTTTGGTGGCATCAAAGCCCCAAATCTTTCCTGATCAGTTTCATTTTTCAAGCCTGAATTGTTGTACAACTCCTGTTTTGTCATAGTTATGTTGTCCTGAGCAGAGGGTTATATGTACCACAGCTGTATCAGCACATCTGTAGGGATAAAGAAATGTAATTTTGGAGCCTGAGTGTTGGAATGAAACCACATAAAGTTGAAAGTTCCTCCATGCCTCAGCTCCGTGTCAAACAAGCCTTGTCACCACCAGAATTTACTCCCAGGCATGTGAGGCTGAGCCTTGCACTGGGATTCTTTTGTGGCTCAGTATGTGTTGTGGGCTTTTTAGTAGGATGAGGTGATGGAGGCCGAACCTCTGCAGGAGGTTTTCCTTTAGGAAGGGTGGTTGAAGCTGGCCAGGCCGGGCTGCAGAGGGGGACTGAATTAGTGCTTTGAGGCAGTCACTCTCCTGATGTGTGCACTGGGGCATGAAGAATTTTGGCAGCCAGACTGCTGTGCTCTGATTCAGGCCTCCATTTCTTCCAAATATCTTGGAAATTGTTAAAAACTCGGACCTGATCACCTCGAGATGCTAAGGAATCTTCTTTCCTCAGCAGCCTTTAAGGAGTATGGTAGGCAGCATTTATTGGTCTGGATATCTCCTGCCTAAGTGCAGGGAGGTGGACTTTTGAGAGTCACTGGAGATGTCCTCCGATCCTTTGTGTCTGACTTTGCGGTCTTGACACTTTGATTTTTCGGAGCTCAGCTATGGAATTCCATGGTGATGCCCAATACAGACGTACCTGTGGTTTTCCAGGTTGAAGAATGGTGAAGATGGACTTTGCCAAGATGAGCTCAGACATGAGGGATGAGCACAGTAAAGCGTGGCAGGGTACTCTAGGAAGTGAGCTCCTTTGACACTTATAAGAGCATGGTCTTTGCTTCAGTCTTTTATCCTCAGACTTCCTGAGAATTGCCAGGGCAGTAGTAGTTATCAAAGTTTTAGCCAATGCATTTAGCTTTCTTATAGTTTGAGAAGAAAAAGTATTAAATGGAATATCATCAAGGTGATCATCAGGATTTTAACAGAAATAGAGGGGGTTTTCCACACCTAAGAAACCAAAGCTCTGTAAAGTAGTGTTACACTGTATGTTTCTTGAAAAAAAAAAGCAACCCAAACAGAAGAAAGGGTTACCTAGAAATTAAGCATTTCCTGGGATGTACCTTGAATTGTTGTAGCTTTATCCACATCAGCTCAGATTTTTCACATTGGTGTGGTTAAAATCATGAAATAGTTCCTCTGATACAAACTCTGTATGTAAACCAACACAGAGTAGCCACTGAAATGAGTTGGTGTTTGAGTACCTGTAGCTCACAATGCAGTGGTGAAGGGTTCCCCTGTGTATTTTTCCTATCTTCTGTCACAGTCCTGGCATTCCCTATGGAGCTGAATACTCAGCTGCAAAAACATTCCTCCCTCTCAGTGAGTGTTATAACGAGGGTGGAGTGAAATGATCAGTTAATCTCATTAAATAGGTTTTTATTCATTCTGATGGAAGTCTCTTGAGAGGTCATCTGCTAGGGCTTTGTTGCAGCACACACCTTTCTTAGGAAGCTTCTGTTATTCTCTTGGACTGTCAGGTTCAGTTAACTTTCCCTGGTACACACCCTGTTACAACACTGTGCTCTTGCTAGCTTTGTAGTCAGCAAGTTTTCAGTGTTTGCTTCTGGAATTTCAGTTCCTTTTCAGACATGCCAGCGGAAAGAGCAATCCTCATCTTCCATGAAATATGACACTTTGATAGCGGGTGGATGACGAGATACCGTTGGAGAGTGTTCTGTGTTTCCCATCCCTGAATCTGGGGGAAGGCGCTACTCCTGTTGAAGTCGATGGGTATCTTCTCCCAGGAAATTGGTTCAAAGGCTTGTTTCCAGTTCCTGTGGGCCACAGGCTCTGTCTAGTCCTTCAGCTAAGTGATGGTTTGCAGGTTGGCAGGACTAAGGTTTACAGGTGGAACTGCTGCTAGCTGTGTTACCTTTGTGCA
Source organism: Cnemophilus loriae (assembly GCA_013397755.1). NCBI lineage: Eukaryota > Metazoa > Chordata > Aves > Passeriformes > Corvidae > Cnemophilus > Cnemophilus loriae. The sequence continues at coordinate 239,267 of VZTF01003776.1, read as the reverse complement.
GTACTGAGGGTGAGCAGTGCTCGTCCTTCCAGTGCCAAGAGGGCACCTTGAAGGAGTGATGTGCTATTCTATCCGGGAGGAAAAGGCAGAGGCTCCTTTTCTGCTTTTTGCCTCAGTAATCCCAGTGAACGACACTCCTTGAAGAACCCACCTTGAAACAGGTCTGTAGAAAATTGAAGAGAAGGCTGAGCCACTGCTCTGTGTAGTAGCAAGACCTGTTGCCAGCACAGGTGGGGAGCCTGTGCCACAGCGTGCTATCCCTTGCCTAGAGTGGTGGACACTTGTTTGGAGTCCAGGCAGCTGACTGCTGCATCCCAGTGGAAGGAAGCAGAGCTGGATTATCACTGAGAAGCAATGAACATGACAGAAATGGCTCTGGGCTAGGTGACCAGAGGCCCAGTTTTTCTCCAAACTCTGGTCATTGTAGGGGAGCTCCCTTCATGTTTCTGTGCTTTCTTTTTTTTCCCTCCTGCCTTTTATTTTCTGAATCACAGAAGCCGTAGATCACTTAGGATGGAGGCTTGGATGGTACATATTAGCCTTTGTCAAAAGTAGGATTTTTTTACAATTTCTTCTTTGCTTAGGGGTTATTTTGCATTTAATTTTTGTAGCCCCACAATGAGATGCATTCAGACGTACCTTAAAACCAGTGCAGCTTATTTCCTGTCCTGCACAGAAATAATTGTGGTGGTCCTAAAGTACCCTGTTGTGGTGTGATTACATTAGAGCAACTACAGAATTTTAACTCTTCCCACACCACTGAGCATTGCCAGGTCTGTGTGTGGACGAGCCTCTATTCACACTGCCCAGCAAAATGTGCCCTTGATCTGGAGCCAGGTCTACATTACCAGCTTCTGCTGGCACTGCTGTGTCAGCCTGGGGCTTTGAAGAACTGTAATCCCTCACAGGCAGAGAGATGCTGGCAGAAGCTCGTGCTCTGAGCACAGCCCTGGCTGGCAGGGTCACCTGCAAGTGCTGTTACAGGTGTTACATTGGAAAGTACCGTAAAACAGCAGACATTGTTCCTGGAAAAGCATGGGGTTGATTGATCCCCCTCATTTCTGTGCTGATAGGTCGTGTCAACTTCTGTGAATTAGAATGTCTTTTTTGGGTTTTTTAACTGACTCTTCCTTTCTCTCTGCCTCTTAGTTTTAAAAAATCTTTCCAGTTTGGGTGTTTATTCTTGTAACGCTGTGCGGCCAAGGCATAGCACCAAAGAGGTGGCTCTGCATGCATTGCATGAGCTCCTTTAGCTTGTGGTTGCTCTGCGTTTGTCCTGTCCTGAGAGGTCACTTGGCTTTTGGTGTTCACTTTGGTGAAGCTCAGGTTGGTGGTTGGATCCCTGTGTCCCCTCAGGTTTGGGGGGGAGGTCAGTCCTAGGGCCAAACCACGCTCCCACCCCCAGTGTGGATGGTGTGAATATCTGTGTCTGCCAGCTGGTAGTGAATGGAAAAAACAGAGGAGTTGAAGTGCATCATTCTCCTACACAGGTAGGAGCCCCTCTTCCTAGCAGACTGTGGGTTTTACACAAGGCATGAGCCAAGGAATCTGATTCACTGCAGACCTGTCTGCTCTCCCCACCATGGTTTCATGTTACTTGGAGAAGCTGCACAGACTGGTTTTTGCCAGCCTCTTTTCCTGCTGTGCTATTGGTACCACCTGTGAGGTTGCTCTGGGCACAGGTGTAGTCACTGCAGTAGGGCAGAGAGAAGGGGAAGATTAGTGTGAGTATTCAAGTCCCTGCCCTGTCTCTGGCTCGGAGAAGGCCTTTGGAGGACTCGGTGCTACTGCCCCCCCTGAAACTTCATGCAGTGGGAATAAATAGAAGACCCAGCCACATCTTGTCGCTGCTGTTGTCAGGCCTTTTGTCCTGGAGGTTGGACATCTCAAATGTTGTTCAAAGGAGGTAGGACGTCCTGAAGTACAGAAAATCCATTCACCTTGTTCCCTGTCCCACCCATCATCTTTTTTTCTTACGAATCTTCTCGTGTGAGGAGGTAAGGCGGGCTGTGTTTCCTCTCCAGCTAATGGAAGATCTGGGCAGGGCGTACGAGAGAGGTGCTCCGTTGGCAGTTAAACCGCATACATGACAAAGCTTGACATTCCGATGGGGGGATTTTCTTGTTTATCCCCTCTGTTCCTCCACTTGAACAAAACAAGTGTTAGACTAAAGATATCTGTGCTGTGACCTTCAGCATCAGGCTGGAGTTTTCTCAGCTTCTTTTTTGTGATGTTTTCCTTGCATTTCCCCCCAGCCTTTAAAACCTCCCAATTCCATCAGAAGAAAATGATGTTGTTGTGGTTTTTCTCAAGGGAAGTGTGTTCCCTCAGTCCATGAAAATTGTGTTGGTGAGAGGCACAGAAAGCTGGCTGGAGAACCCTGTGGTATGCTCATGTCCATGGTAATTTTTCTCATAATTACTCTTTGATTTGGGAATGCCTGTGTGCAGTTCTGTGAGAGTTCGCACCTAATCTTTCCTAGACATCAGCTCAGCTTTTGGAAATTTTGTGATTCGCTTTGCAAGCAAAGTTGCTTTCTTATATAATGATCTAGCCATAAAACACAAACAGAGAGAGTTTTGGTAACTTTATCTGTGCATCATTTAAACTTCAGCAGTGTGAATTAAACACCCGCTTTAGTCCAGGGAGCAGCAAACAGGATGGTGTGAATTCCCTTCTTTTGAAAATGAAAGAAGTTGCTTCTTTCTGTATGAAAACAGCGAGTGTTTTTACACAGAAGTGGTGTGAGGTCTATTCATTTGAGGAAGAGTAGCTGTTCTCTTAAAGTTGTGGATGGTTTAAAAGTTTCCAGGAAAGAGTGGCAGTAGACTGAAGACCTTGTTCTGGTTAGCAGCCAGGTCTGTGATAGAGGGAGACAGCTCAGGCAAAAGAATAAAATGGCGTTTGGTTTCTAATCTTATTTCTTGAGAAACTGATATCCTGCAGGGTTTGCCTTGTCGAGATAACGGCCCCTGAAGGAGAATAAATCTTATTAATTAGCAGTTTTGCATACTGCTTTTAATTGTCCGTTCCTAGGTACAGGCTTTGTAGTGCACGTGCGCTGTTGTGGGGAGGGACCTCCTGCATCCCTGGAGAGTCTGCAGGGATCTGGCACCAGTGCAGAGTCTGCCTGAGTATAGAAATATTTCAGAATACACCACTGGGCCTTAAATTTACTCAGTGGCTTAATCCTCATCACCTTTCAGATTTAGGCATGTCCTAAATGTAGTTGTGAGTAATAGTTTTACAGTTTAATCTCCCAAAATTGGGTCAACCTTACCAGTTGTTTTGACCTTGTTACCAGCACAGGTAGTTCCTGGGTGAGTCTAATACATCTCCATGCAGCTGCGTGGAACAATCTAGGGTATCAGCTTTACTTGAAACCCCCTGTTTAAAATATCCCTCCTAGCTTAAATACACAGGCCTCTCTCTCTATCACTGTTGGGTATTATCCTTTGGATAATCTATTCTTCTAAAAGTAGTATAACCATATCTCCTTGTTATATCATGCTTTTTCAGTTTTAAGAGCTTCACAAAGGATACAAATGAGTGGATGAAATTTTAGGCTGAAGAGGTGGAGGAAAAGTAGGGAAATTAATCCTAGTAAGAATTCAGCTCCTGTAGGTGGGAGGCAGTCAGCTTTGTAATTTGTGTATGTGACTACAAATTGTCAGAGTATAGGTAGCTCTTGAGAGTTCAGAAGAATGACGTGCTAGCTGTGTATTTAAGGGTCAAGTAGTATATGACGTTAGCAGACTGTGAGAGCTCTGTGAGTTTATTCTTGGCCTTCTTTTAAATTTGTATTCTACGAATTGCAAAATTTATTTTGCCAAAATCCCGTGTACCTACATGTGAATCCCAGAGTGTTCTCACAGTCTAAATGCTATGACCTGTCAGCTGTCCCCAAATTACCTAATATCAAGTAGAGAAGGTTGGCAACCAAAGAAAAAGATAGGGAAATGTGTCCAGCCCTGGTTTCTGACAAGCCTGTACATGTGTAATGCAGTAATACAAATGGAAGGCACTTAGAGAGGGTTTCAGTCACATACAACGGAGTGCAGGCTTGAAAAATACTAGGAAAGTGCAATTCTTACGAAATGAGGAAGCCAGAAAGAGGAGAGAGAGGTATGTGAATTGTGCCTCGGCTGAAGGAAAAACTATTAAGCGCCACGCTTTTCAAATGTCAAATGCATAGGAAAAAGTTGTTGGAAGCCAGTCTCTGCTAAGTTTGCTACTTGCAAAACCTACTTTTTTGTGAGATGTTTGTGCAAAATCACCTCTCCGGTCTGCCTGTGAGACCAGACATGACTCAGGCTATCAGCACGTAACATGGTTTCAGGTTGTTGTCTTACTGCTCTTGGTCTAAAATGCTGTAAAAGAAGTGTTTGCTTTTTTTCTCACTTTTAAAATGCTTCATTCATTTAATGTCGTTAGCGCTATTGTTACTTAAATTTACCTTCTGACTGGTAACCATTAAATATTTATAGAGAAATCGATAGTAGTGAGATTTTTGCTCGAGTAAATATATATCACATATGTACTCAAAACCAAAGCAAACTGCAGTGCATTCCAGGAAATAATCTATAGTGCTGCTCTGTAATGTTCTTCCTCATCTTCACGTCAGGATGTTTTATCTGAGTCCTAGCTCAGCCATTCCTGCCCCAGAACCCTGGCTGTTCTTTTTAACTGCCTAGAACAACGGAGCCTTAGGAAAAGAGTAGAAGTGTTTTCGCTGTAGAAATGTGAATGCTAATTGCCGTATAATTATCCAAGGTTCCTTAATGACTGGATACAGGGAGATCCTTAAGTTTGATGTTGTGTCTGGGAGACAGCACCCCAGCCAGAGACTGCTGTGCTAGAAGAAGAGAATGGAACTGGCTGGAGGTAAACCCAGCCCTTCCCAGTAATTCGGCAAGGGGAAAGTATTTTTGAGAGAAGGTGGTGATGTGGCAGTGGAAGATGATGGTTTAAAACCAATGCCTAATAAAAAAAAAAATAGGACTGGGCTTAAAATGGCTTCGGAGCTAGGCTTAGGTTCATTGGAGGGGAATAGACAAAGGTATGAGACAGCACAGCCAATGTGCACAGGGCAGTTTATTCTCCATTTTGGGTCTCTGCAGCATTTTCTTGTGCAACTATAGATGGAATAAATCTTTGTAGACCATCAAAGAGATGACCTTAATCAATTGTTCTGGCCAGGTGTTTTGGAAGGGGGAAAGCTTCCTTATGAGTCAGTGATGAAATTTCAATTTATAATTATGACTGTAGTTTATAATAATAATTCTAATTATATATATAAACAGTTTAACCTACTATAATGTAAAATGGTAACATTTGCTGAGCTTTGGCTGCTTTCAGATGGTGAAAATGTGCTGGTGGTTGTTGGCTGGGATTCAGAAGCATTTGTCAAAATTTTGTGTGCTATGTGAACAACAAAATTTTGTGTGGATTAAGCAATTATTAATTCTCTCCCATTATCCGTCAGATAAAACTACAACTAGCTCATTAACCAAAATTAATTGTAAATAAAGCCGATCTGTTGTTGAGGAAACTAGTTAGAATGGTAATTGGGTAATGATGATGCATTTAATTTCAAACTGCAAATTTAAAAGCTACTCCTTTTGGCAGTGATAGAGCAAGGTGTTCTTGAAATGAAGCAGGGTGCCTGTCACTGTCATTGTCCTCTTAATTAATGCCACCAGGACTGCCTGTGTTTTGAATCTAATTAGTGTCCCCTGTAGAGCACTTGGAAGTGTCCTGATTCTGCTCACATTGAAGCTGTTTTGTTACCTCTGTGGGCAGGAGGTAACGCAGGAGGCTGTGTGGAAGTGGTGGTGTGGGACATTGCACACCGCTGGCTTTCCTCCTGCAGCAGCACATCCTCGTGTCTGAGCTCTGGGAATAGTGGCTGTGCTTTGGGATTTGCTACTGACTTGCCATGGAGATGGATCCGGAGTTTCAGGCCAACAAAACTGAATTGTGACTCAACGTTTTAAAAATGATTGAGTGAGTAATTTTCCATGCAGTTTCATTACAGTATCTTTTGCCCCAAGGATTATTTACTGTAGAGTAACTTCCAGTGTGTTTTCACTGCTGTTTGTAATGTTGAATTTTAATAAGAAAGGACTTGTTTAAATAGGATAGTGTTTTTATTCCAAATTGCCCAGTTCTAGTGGTAAATTTAGCATCACGTGTACAATCAGCAGTTGTACCTGCTAGCCTGCATGCACAATTTCTTGACTTTTTTTTTTTTTACTCTGTTTTCAAAATGTATTAAATGCTATTATGAGATGAGCACAGTATGTTTGATTTTAGCCAACTACCATTTCAATCATTGACAAAGAAATGGGCATTGGGTACAGAATATATGATTCGGGAGGGCCACCAACTTGATCAGAGGGATGGAGCACCTCTGCTATGAGGAAAGGCTGAGAGAATGGGGATTGTTCAGCCAGGAGAAGAGAAGGATTTGGGATGACCTAATTGTGGCAAGGAAGATGGAGAGAGATGATTTACAAGGGTCTGGAGTGACAGGACAAGGGAGAACGGCTTCCCACTGCCAGAGAACATGGTTAGATTGAATATTAGGAAGAAATTCCTGACTGTGAGGGTGGTGAGGCCCTGGCACAGGTTGTCCAGAGAAGCTGTGGCTGCCCCATCCCTGGAAGTGTCCAAGGCCAGGTTGGACAGGGCTTAGAGCAACTTGGGATAGTGGAAGGTGTCCCTGCCCATGGAAGGGGATGGGATGAGATGGGCATTAAGGTCTCTTCCAACCCAAACCATTCTATGATTCTCCTTGTCCCATCATTTGTAATCACTCTACTGATTTATTTTTTTTCCTTCTGACTTAGTTTAGAGGGAATTACAGAACTAAAGCATCGACTTAATCTTTAATGTTCCTACTTACCAGACTTGAAGGGAATATAGAATAAATACATTTTACCTATTTTATTTTTAATTTTTTCTCCGTGAGGTTTTTTTTCTCCTGTGCTTCCTGGTCCATGGGGAGAAAAACCCTACGAGCATGTTTTAGTTACATCACTAATATTAGAACTGAGTAATCGGGTGGCTTTGGCAGCAGTCGCGTTTATAAATTGTTGGTGAGCAGATGGCTCACCAAGTTGGCATGCCAGCTCCAAACTTTCACAATCATGAGTCAAGTTTTAAATCGCAAGATTGCCTTACATACCATGAGGGTTTTTTTTATTTTTAATGTGTGTTTGTTTAATAAGTGTAACCCTCAATGGGTCTTCTCATTCCTGAGCTGTGTTTTGCACTGAAGCATGGCTTTTCAGCAGTCTCTGGCTTTGGGAATGCCTTTTTTTCTTAATTTAATGAAAATGGAGACTTTTTTAGTCACTTATCTGAAAATCTTGCTGCTAAAAAAAACTAATAAATGTCAGTGTAAGGGACCTAAAAGTGAGACTTGTCAATCCTTGCTGATGTCAGACAGTTCAAATGATTGAGATCATTCACAAATGAACTTATAACAACTTTTGGTTTGTATGCACAAATATTTTTTAGGAATAATTTGCTGGTATTTGTTATCCTGGATATGCAGTTCTATGCAAATTGGTTTGTTTTCTGAGTGCAGGGCTTAAGTCATTAGGCAGCATGGAGTACAAGTGTTACAGTTTGAAATGCAAGCGTGAATATTTTCTGTAAGCAAAATGTAGCAATAAGGAAACTGGGCCGAGCAAGAGTGCTCAGACATTCTCCCTGTGAACACAGCGAAGTTCCAAAAGGGTCAGATCTTGATCCACTTGAGAATTTGGACTAATACTACTGGAAAGATTTCTGCTTTTTTCTTTTTCCTTTTCAAGCTATTCCTTTAAGTAAAATTAATATATGTGGGTTATAATGCATTGTGGGACCTGTTATGGAATGATAATTAGACCTTATTTCTAAATGATTCCACACAAAGTGTGCTGTTGTAAATGCTAAATAACTGTGTTTCATCCATAATCATGTAATTGGTGTGTGCAGCTAATTAGTGTGTGTTCAATTTAGGCCCAGATTTTTTGGAAATGTCTCCTGTTCTGGTCCTGATTTAGCAAAGCTCTTAAACAGATGATTAACTTCCATTGGCTTTAATAGGACTTAAGCACATTCTTAATCAGGGCCATTGTGTCAAATCATGTCTCTTGGTGACAATCAGAACAACCTGCCAGAGCCGTAGTAAAAATATCTGTAGGTCTTTCTTAAATTTAGATTAATCATTTCTCTAATTTGTGAAGCATTTTGTTTCAGAATCTGAAACTCTGTGTAGGTATCTTTCTCTCTCTCTCTCTCTTTTTAAGCAAATGGTTATTGTCACAATCTAATTGTATGTGTAAAGTTTAAAGATTTTAACTAGCTTGGCAGGCTGTTTGCATCAAATCTGTTCAATACACCTTTGAGATGGAGAAGAAGAAAATAGGCATCTGAGAGTGCCTCACTGGAATATAAATGTCAGTGCTGATAGATATCTATGATAGAAAATTTGTGTGGGAGTAATAATTCAGTAATAAAATAGGTCAAATTAATTTTTATGCTGAAGGGGATACCTTACAATAACCATTTTGTAATTTTATGTTTGACAGTTTGCTCTGCATTATGTGGATAGGTGGAGCTGAGATAATGTAATCCATTTCCAGTTGTAAACAAGATTGCTTTAAGAGCTGCAGTAGTAAGATGCATGTTGGCTGACTTTAAGCTGAAAGGTAATTGCCTCTGAATATTAATGTGCATGTGGGGATTTTGTTTTTAATTCTGGGATTTCGTCTTTGCCCTATAGCAGCTCTGAAGAGGCCCTTGTTTTCCCAAACTCCACTTTGCTGCTAATTGAAGCTGATGGCAAGTGTTGAATTTTGGGTCCTTTGCTTTTATTTTATGTGGCCTGTGTTCCTTGGAGAATGCTGCTTTCTTTGGCTGTTATTTTTTTTGTTAACCACCTTTTGAGTTGAGGATTTTTGGAGATGCTCTTGCTGTCCTGCAGCAGCTATGAGTACTTCCTGGGATGGAGGAGGAAGGATGGAATTGTAGGTTATGGAAAAGGGGAGAAGTTGCTGCACTAATTAAATTGGAGCCTCTTAGAGAAATGAGACTTAAGGTGCAGATCCTGTGCTCTGTAGCTGGCAAGCTTTCTCATGAGTAATTCAAGACCTATCCAAAGCCCACTGCACTCTGTGGGAGATTCTCTAATTCCACACGCTTGTGGAGCAGACCCCTGTCATGGGAGCAAGTTGTAGGTAGCGACCAGCATAGTCTGGGGGAGCATCGACTGGCTGCATTTGTATTTGAAATTGTTTTAGGCATGGAAGGCTACAGCCAGATTACAAGCAAGCTGTACCTCAGCTTTCCATTTAAATTCCAGCCCTTGGCTTGTACAAGCTGTTCCATTACCCGCTGCTTACAGCGAGGCTCAGCACTGGGGACAGCGGGATTGGTGTTGAGCAGGGTGTAACTGCAGCTCTGCTCTGGAGCAAACTGCAGCTGAGCAGTGCTGCAGGAGCTTGGAAATCTGTTGTGTGCTGGGTTTTAAGCTGCACATGTTTCGGTGGCACTGGGTATGTGGGCTGTCATTAGTTAGGACTGTTTAAAGGTGTTATAACTGGCAGGTGCCCCGGATGCCCTTCTAGCCGAGATGACTATTCCTAAGGCAAGCATTCAAAGCAGAGTTCAGCATTCCTTGTTCTCTGTGGTAATGCCAGCATTTTTTTCTGAAAAAGAAAAATCAAGTAACAAAAAGGGGTATTTTTAGCTTGGATCGATTCTCTGATCCAGTTTAGTGCATGGTCTCACACAGAGAGAGGGTGGTGTCTGAGCAGGGATGGGAGCCCCTAGCTCTTTTTCTGTTTCTGCAGAGGCAGAGGTACTCTGAGCTGTGCTGATACCTGGCACAGGTCATCAACCATATGGTCAACAAGGCGGGCAGTTGGCTTTTCTGCTGCCTCTGACCCGGTGCAAAGGGTGGTTGTCTCTTGCAGAGGGATGGGGCCAGCAGCTCGGAGGTGCTGGGTTCACAACCAGCCCGCTCGCAGCTCACATTTGGACTGTAACCTCATGTAACACCTTTAGTTAGACAGTAGTGGTGGTACAAGTGGGAACCACTGAACAGAGACAGACTTGAATCTTCCACATTCCTGCACCTTGCACAAACTTTGGGGTATTGAGTTTTTTGGTTTAGAATGATTTTTAAATTTCCATAGTGCCCCATCTCCGGTAATTTGGTCTGACACTTCCTGAAGTTAAGGGGAGTCTTGGTGGTATTTCAGTCATTTTTGCAACATGATGCTTCTTGTAGCAAAGCTGTTCTGTGGATGCCTTTGCTAAAAAATTACTTAGCTACAGAAACATTTGACTGTAGGCTGGTAAGCAGAAAAAGTGAGGGTGTGTGGGTTTGTGAATGTATGTTGCCCATTAAGGAGTCTCACTCAATGCTGGGTGCTTCATTACAATGAGAAAAATAGCATAAAAGGATTCTAATAACTAATTAACTTGTTCACTAATGGATCAGGCTTTGTCTTAAGGGCAGTAGTTTAAAAGAGTCCGTTTAATGAAAGTTGACTGGAGGTATGTCCCGTGGCTATTACAAACTTTGTTTTATAACAGCATGTATTTTTCAGTAGCTCCTTGCCATGCTGTAATGTGGTTGGAGTGGGAGAAATTAGAAAACTGACCATTTCCCGGCAGATAGCGATAAGTTTCTACTCAGTCAGAATGCTCTATACACTGTGATAGGTTTATAATTATTATCCTAAGATTGATGTTTCTGGGGGGGAGTGTAAATTTGTGCAGCAGTAATCCATTAAGAAATCAATAATCATTCCATCCTGAAATGCAGTTTCTCTACAACATTATAAATACACACCAAAGATTTGAAACTCTGCCGGTTTCCCCTTCTCCAGCCCCCTCCTCCTGCTTCCCTGAACTCCAAAGTTCAATGCCCTTTGTTGTGTTGGAGGAGCAGTTACATGGTGGGACTCTTCTGTCGGGAAAAACAAGGGTGGTAGTATTAGCAGGATCCTGACAGCCAGCAACACTTTTTAGTGTGAACTTTGCTTTCCCACCAAAAGTACCCTTTTTATCTTGGAGAAATTCTCCCTCTCCTCTGCCAGGGTTTCATCCCTGCTAGATGGGCATGATGAAGATTCATGCCTTGTTCCTCTGTGGAGAACAGTGGAGAGGAAGTATTATAGAAGTGCAAAGTCGATGTATGTGTACATTTCCTTTTCCTCATTCCTCCTCATTCAGACTTGGTTCTTCACGTAACAGTTCAGAGGTTTGGCTATCAGAGACCAGCACATCCTGCAGGACTTCCCTTTTTGCTCTGAATTCTCCCTAGCTGGGCAAACACATTTTTGAACTGCTGCTATAAGTTATCCCCTGATGTAGAGAGCTGGAAACATACTTTATCTCAGAGTGAAGGTGATTATAACTGATAAATAGTAGCTGAGCGAGGAAGAGTGAGAGTATTATTTATGTTTCTTTGTGGAAGAATTAATTATATGGAGTGAGGTGCTGGGTCAGTCTGGTTTTGATCTTGCAAGGAAAATTGTGGATGGAGCAGGGAGATGCTATTGCTGTAGCAAGAGCCACAGAACATGGAGTACATCTAATATTACGTTTCCATGTCTTTTACTTTTATTATTCCTCTACTGTCTTTTTGTTAGAGCTGGTTGAAAAATCATTTCTAATAAAAAAAATCTCCTTTTTCCATTTCAGCTTAAATTGCTATTATTTTTAGCCAGCTCTGCTGTTGGTTGAAAAAAGGGGCATTTGTTAATGACAGAGGTTTCTTTTTATCCCCATGATAGTTGTTCAGGCCTAATTTCTCTCTCATCTGCCCCAAAAAAAGCATGCTTGGCTTGGTATGGGTAACTCAGATACGCCTTTCCCTCCTCTGAGAACGCTGTCATCCAGTTCATGGATGGTCACCAGCCTCTTCAGCTTTGAGGGGGAGAAAAAACAGTCTTTATCACATCTTTGCTTTTGAGATTTGAGAATGTCAGGTTATGTCCACAGATCTGACAAGCATAAAGTGTGACTTTTGGCTGTGATTTGGTACATGTGTGCCTTGGCTTATTTGGGAATACCCACATGGGTAGAACCATGCATGTGTTTTAGTGTTTGGAGACAGGGAGTGTGGGTGAGCTGTTGATGAACAAAACTGGACACTGAGAAGCCAAACACTGATTCTCACCTCTGTAGTTGCTCTAGAATAATCCAAGGCTATTGTCATGGTAAATTCTCTCACTGTGATCCTGTATGAAAGAGCTTTCACACATGGCTGGACTGTGGGGACACTTGCCTTTCATGGGTTCTCACTAGAAAGTGCAAAGTTGGGTGCTGATAGGAAAAGACCCAGATGCCAGCAAAAGAAAGATCTAGTCAATTGTGTTCAGTAGGTTTTCATTCAGCATTGACTTCTTGTCTGGTGAATTTGATTTTTTTTTTTTTTTCTTTAAGGCTATGAACCCCATACTGGCTGCTTTCCCATCAACAAAAAGTAGTTCTTCATTTACCTAAAACTGTCCCTCTTGCTCAGATGCTGGTAGCATATGAGTTTAGCAAGGATTGACACTTTGTGGAGTTTGACTCTTCTTAATTCAATACCTTGGCTTCACTTCTTTGGTCTTCATACTGATTAATGCCTTTTATACATGACTAACTCTTAATTTTGAAAATATCCTTTTTTTTTTCTCCTCTCCGGTCAACTTGTGATACAGAAGCAGCAGCTGATTGACAGCTGATTTTTCTGCAATGCTTTGCTGAAGAGTTCATGCAAATGACATGTGGCTTTTCAGCGAAATAGGAAGACTTTATCACATCTTTTTGTTTTACCCATTACCTTTTTTTTCCAGTGGTTTGCAGAACAGTGAGTGCTAAAAGCCCAGCATCAGCTCACAGGATGCTGAGTTTAACGGATAGGGCTTTATTAGCTCTTGGTTGCATTTGTCTTTACTTCACAAGTCTCTATTTAGAATTACCTGTAAGTGGCTATTTTCCAGTGTGGTTTTCAAAGACAAACCACTTTTTTTTCTTACTGTTGTTGCTGCTGGTTTTTTTAACTACTAAAAGCTCATCACCATGTATATAACTCTTATGTGTCCACTGATAGCTTGAGTGGCAAGTTACAGAAATTGGTGTAAGTGGCTTTTCGGAAAGAAAATTCTTCAAAGAGAAATATTTAACAAACCGAACAATTAAGAGATGGCATCTCAATCAATAAGTTAGAGTTAATTGGCTGTGTACAAAGCATTTTTAAACAACTTCCCTGAAGAGTCTGTGTATTGGGCTTAGAGTGCCTTTCTAGTGAGGATATTTTCAAAGGCTGGTTTCTTCTAAAAGGTGCTCATTTTCAATATTTTTTTTTTCTAATTTCCAGACTGAATGCCATCTTGCATGGTAGCTATGGGTCTCACTGAGTGAATTTAAGATTATTTAATAACAGCTTTTCATTTCTTCCTTTGTGTGCGTGTGCCCCACTAGGAGTATCTCATGTTCTAGTGACTGCAAACTGCTGGTCTAAAAATCAGTCAGCAGCTGCTCTCAGCCTGTGGGCAATGACAGCACTTCAAACGTGCTGTATTCAGGTGTCTGTGCCATCTCATTTTTCTATTTCTGTTAGCTTTATCAAAGTCTCCCAAGTGCAACACATTGACCACAAGCCACATGTTGGGACCAACGGTCTCAAACTGGTAGTTCAACTTCATGCTTGTAGAGGTATCATAAACCCTACTGGAATTGAAAGGAAAAGAGAACTCCAAACCCCTGTATTAGTGCTATCAGGTAATGGATACATTTCCAAATGGGTATTTCATGCCAAGCCTTCAAAACCCTCTTCAATGATGAACAGGCATTGTTCTCTGAACCTTCAGAGACTGGAGGTGGGAGAAGAGCTTCCTCTCTCTTTTAGCAAGAGCCACCTGTCTCTTTGGAATGCTTCCCTTGGGATGTTGTAGGCCTGACTTTTAGAGATGGCAGGGCTTGCGAGGCCGTTTCCGAGTGGATCAGGAATACATGCAGTTGGGCATTCGAGGAGTTGGTCCGAGTGGCTTGGTCGGGGGCGCGCGGTGACACAGCAACGAAGCCACATGCACGCTGAAACGCCTGTCCTCCAGCTACGAGTTCATTTCACCAGACCAGTGTTTCTTGCTTTGTGGGTTGTGTAGAACTGTTAAATGTGTTTAATGAAGCTCCCTCCCTATTTTTTTTTTTTACTTGACCCAAATGTCACCTGTAAAAGTCAAGGTAAATGGTAAGAAAAGAAGAAATCACTAGCATAAAATCTCTAGAACTAAGTAGTTCAAAGCAAAATACTTTGTTAATGCTTTTCCTGGAAATTGTTCTTCCCTTTTGACCCACCAAGGATCCTCACTGTGACTTGTAAGCTGAAGGACTGTGATTCTGGGTAATAGTTCTAAAATAATTTGAGCAATGCTGCATTAAGATGAAGAAATGTTAACAGGTCTTGCTCAGGCTGATTCTCCCTTGTGCGGTTGGGTAAAGGATTGGGGAGTAAATCATTGAGTAGGTATATCTTCCATTCAGCAGGAGCTGCACATGATGGGATTATTAGTATTTCTAAACTAAAGCCCCTGACAGATCCTTGGATGCTTAAAGCTGTTGTGATGCTTTACCAGATGGTTCAGAAACTCAGACTGGAATATCTCATTGGCTGGTGCTGAACAATGACATTTCAAACCCACACGTTTGTTTGGATTTTAATTTTCAGGAGGAATAAAGCTTTTTGGGATATGGGCTGTCTCTTTCCATATATATGCTCAGCACCTTATGTAGTTTAGATGCTTTTGCAGTGTCTTTATAATTCATCATATTACCGAGTATTTGGAATTGTTGCACATTTTTAGCCATGTGGTCCAGCAAAGCGCAGACAGGGATAAGCGTGCAAGTTCTTGCCTTGTTCAATGCAAGGAGCGTGATGACTGTGACTGCTTTGTCTTGTATCTGGTAATTGTGCGAGCAGGTGATTGTGCTGAAATGTGCCAGTTTTGACTCTGTATCCCTCTGTTATTTTCACTTCTCAAGTCTTGTCTTCGAAGCCTCAGTCCTGTAAATACTAATGTGTTTGCATAACTTGTATTCAGTGCAGTGTTGATGCATATTCCTGTAAGAGGATAAACTGTTCAGTCCTGACTCTACTAAATACATTGAATGAGACCCTGCTGCTCTTGGGGAGAAGATCAAAGGAGACCGCTTGGGTTTTATTCCCTTTCAGTCCCATGACATTTTGAAAACAGGATGGAGTGTCCCTCTGGCAAAATCGAAAAAAAATTTAGGGCCTTCCAAATTAGACAGTCCTCCCTGGCCGCCAACATGTCTGTCCTGGTAAAAACTAGGATCTTTCTGCTACTTCCAAACTGCCTTGGAGTGGGAATGGGAGTATTACTATGAAATTCCCTTCTTAATTCCTTGGGGCAAAGATTGCTGTTTTGTTGTGTGCAGATAATACTGGGTAGAGGTAGGTTACTACGTGAAAATGTGCACAGATCATTTTGGGATCAGGGGAAGGATTTGAGCTTAGTGTTTGAGGAATGGAGAACTTGTTTATAATGCTTGTTTAAACAACAGTGTTAATGTACATTCTAGAGAGCAGTGAACCAGGATGCTTTGTTGACAAGTCTAGGAGGTTTGGCCTTTTTTTGGTCCCTCTCTTACCCCTGACAACTCAATTAAGGGAATAGCATCGGTGAGAAAAGAGTTCAGTTATGTTGAGAAGAAAAGGGATATTTGACATAATTATTTTTATGTGTTAGACTGGTACATTCTATCCCACTGTTCTCCATATGATTCATTCTATTTGTGCATGACTGTTGCACGGTATTAAATAATGTGCTTTTTTTTTCTGTTAAACAAGTATTCCCCTAGCTTGTCTCAAAAAGCTGACACATGTTCATTCTTCACTCAGGGAGTTCTGCATCTGTCGACACTTCAGACATAATCAGTTTAGATTTCAGCAGCTGATTAGTGCTCACCTCTAACCAAACTCAGAAGCTGTTCCTCCGAGTGGTAACAAATAATATCCTAATTAGTCCTCTGCATAACGATAGCAGGGGCCTTAGCTGAAAGCTACTGCTCTCGGAGGCCTTCCTGTTCTAGTCCACTGGCTTCACAGGCTGCTGGATCGGCATTTGTGCTGAGCTTTTATTCCCCCTGCCTTAAAATGCCTTGCAGAGCAATTAATTATGCACCTGAAGATAGGCATTAGGCACGCAACAGTATTCCACACACAGTTATGAACGTTTCATTAGAGCCAGTTAATTTATGTGTGATTATGAAAGCAGGAGCAGGAATGCTGGGCAGGACTCCAGGATTATCCTGTAGCGCCCGTAGCCGGTGCGTGTCCCCGCGAAGCTGTTTGACCTGGCCGGCTGATGCAGCCGAGCGCGGCTCACGCTGCCTTAAATACTGCCTCAAAGCGGGAGCCCACTGAGTGCCCGGAGCAGCAGCTGAAGGGAGGGAGGAGGGCAGCGTGGAGAGCGACTCCTCTCTACTCCAGTGGCTGGCTGGTTGTGACAGCACCAAGTTTTTACCAGGAAGTTTTATATGGGTTTATGCTTTTCTGAGTCTGATTAGCTAGTTAGCAAAACATGCCCATCCCTGTCCATTAAACTCTGTGTACTTCCTCTTAGCTAACACTTATTTTGCACAAGCCTGGGGATTTTTTTTTAAATAAATCAATGTCTACAGAGGCGTAATTTAATAAGTACCACTCACAGGGATGGCACGGTAGCCACTGGCATCTCTCAGAACAAAAGTCATGTGAGCAACTATAGCTGGATTAGTGTGACCTCAATAGTACAGAGAATTGAGGAAAGAAAAGAGAGAGGATGAGGGGGAAAATGCCTTAAGAGGCCTTCAGGAAGCTGTGCAACTAAAGTTGTCCGAAGGCAGGCTGAGCAAGCTGAATACCAGAGTACATAAATATCCGTTAGTTTAAAAAAAGGAAGTTTTAAAATGTCGATTGGATTTTCAGGTTTGATTCAATAACTTTTTAAAACCCTGCTTAACTTTGAAATTGAGAGGGTCTATTTTAAAACATAAATCAACAGTAACAGAAAAATCACTTAAATAACAGCAAAAGTGCTGCTTAAATATTTGCTGCTGAAATGTTAGAGTGTCTAGCTACTAAAATTGGCGATGTCACAAAATCAGCACCTAAAAGCAGAGCTTGTTGCTGAAAGTGCTTTATTACTGGAGTTGTTGCTTTTTCTGTTGATACGGGAATATTTTCTTCAGTTTATTCAGAGTTCAGTCAAAGTGGGTAAGATGGCTAGTAGGTGGAAAAGCAGAAAGATTTGTTCTCCTCTGCAAGCTGGTGAATAAAAACTGGTTTGAGAGGTTGAGGCCAATTCTGTTTTGCATTCAGGATAAGGTTGACACAAGTAATGAATTTAAAAATCATTTAGAAAATGAAGCTGTTAATTATCTTTAATGTATTAACATGTAAAACAAATGTGTGAATAAATGAATGTTAAGCTTTTTAAATAAGTGCACAGTCTATCCCCTGAGGTAATAAAAAGTGCCTAATCTACTATAAAGCTTCCATTTATTTGCAAAATCACTGGTCTCTGTGGCTAATAGTTTTTGTTTAGAAAACAGCTGAGAAGTCCAAATACAAGATTAGCTACGATATTTAAACTGAAGTTTCCCAGTTGCTTTATTAAACTCCAACTTTAAAAGATGATTACATCACTTAATTATGAATTGATTCACCATGTCTTCGTCTTTAATAAAATATATTTATCTTGGAAACAAGGACTAGAGTATACCTAATCTATCTGCATTTTGGTACTGCAGCTGGTATGCTTTTCTGAGCAAGTTGTTAGCTTAACTAAGATAGCAATTGATACAGCTTTTTTAAAGTGCATGAGAAAATGTCTAAATGGAAGATTGTAGAAGGCTATAAAAGATGGGACTTATCAGGCTACAAGAAGCTGGCAAGCTCCTTCAGTCCCAAAACAGATTTGTTTCAAATATTCATTAAGGAATTGCCATTAAAAAAGGGGAGGTACTGATGTCTCTTCCAATTCACATCAAAGGACAATATCAATGTGAAAATATCAGAAGATTGTACAGGAAGAGTTGCCACATTTGGGCTGGAACAATGAAAATGAGATGATGTGCGTGGTGCAGGGTCGGAGGCTGGGGGTGGAATTTCTGCTGTAACCTGCGTGCCTGGAAATGACAGAGAGGAATAACCTGGGTTTAGGTGATATGTCTCTCGGGCAGCAGCATGATAAAGTTATGAAAAAGGCACGTGCTATGACGTGATCTTGCAGGTAAAGTGTTTCCAGTGGAGAAGGGAAATGTTGATGCTGTTTTACCAGCCTGAGAAGCAGGTAGCTTGGCCCACGCAGAGGTCTGCACTTCAGCCACGAGACATCTGTTTCAGGAGCTCCCTTTTCAGACTAGTCTGGGAATCTCTCCTCTCTGTCAGGAAATGAAGGTCTGTCTTGTCATGTCCAGTTCACCCGGTAAACTAAACCTTTTGAAAGGGCGTGGGATCAGGCCCATTGAGCAGTACAGGAAGGGGTAAATACCAGGCAGGGTGGTAAGTTATTTAAACTTATAAAATTGTCACGAGAAGCAGCAGACTAGGAATGAAGCAGAGTTACCCTTTTGCTTCTGCCAGAATGTGGGCAGGAGTCTGACACATTTCTGAATGGGATCATATGGCACGATGGCCTGACGGCGGAGGGCTGAGAGTCACGCAGGGCAATGAGGCACCTTTTACCTCTGCAGGGGTCACCAGTTGTGTGCCTGCCTGGGCCTTGAGCAACGCTTTCCTCATCTTCTCAAATTCTCACTCCAAGGCTGGTGGCAGCCCCTCTCTACTCTGAAGTCCAAGCCAAGGCCTGCAAACGGCTGTACACGTACACCAGCAGTCCCTTTTCATGGGTCACAGTTGTGCAGCAGCAGCAATGCAATGTCTTTTCCATGTTCTTTTCGTGACTTTGTGCAACTCCAGCATGAGTTTGCTACCCTGTTGACTGGCATGAGCTTCAGTAGGAAAATCAAGATTTTCCTTGGCAAGACCTATGCTGGGTCTATAGCAAGGAAGCAGTTGCCTACAGGAAGCCCTGTGATGCATGAAGGCATGGTTATGAACTCCCTTTAGCTGGATGAGCTGTTCTCTATTTTACTACAGAGCTGGGGTAGCTTGGAGTTAGTGAGGAATAAAACTTTGTTTCTCTTTACATTTGCTGTGCCTCAAGGCAGCACAAAAATGAAAGTCTTCAGACATCTGCATTTCAGATGAATGAGTAGCAGCAGGAATCAACGCTCAGACTTATGTCTGAACCACTGGAGATTTAACTCTCCCTTGGCTAACTGAAATTCTCATGGCTATGAGAATTTTGGCTGAACCATGTACTCTTTTTCATAAAACCTCCTGCAAGTTTTGTGTAAGTATGCTGGCAAGTTTGCTTTGATTTTTATTGAAGATGCTTGTACAGATCAAAACCCCTCAGCTGGTGCCAAATTTTCATTTGGTGTAAAGTGCCATAAATATAGACCTAGTAAGGGCTTCTGATTTAGAGCATCTGATATTCTAGTTTGCTAACTTATCATCTTGGGTCTATTAAAATGTGCAATCATTTTTATTTAATGTAAATCTCCATAATAAAACTTGGTTTTCTTTCCTTTCCCATGTGGTTATCATAAGAAGAAAACAAATGCCATTCTTCTGTAATATGGTTGAAATAATGAATTCACTTCAATGATCAAAATTCAATTTGGTCATTCCTCCACTATGAATTCTGTCAGACAAACAAGGTATGCTGCCCAGGTAGAAGATGAGACAAGGGATTAATTGGAGCTGGCTACCTGGAATTTTCGGACAGTAGTTAGTAGATAGAATAAGTTTTAATGTTTTTGAGATCTGTAAATGTGCCTGTTAATGCCATAACAGTCTGGGATATATTTTCAAAGCACAGTTCACTAATCCTGTTATCAAATAATGGGATTTGTGCATGTACCTCCCCTGAGCTGCTTTGAAAACACACCTTCAAGTGTCAAAAGTTTTCTGGGTGCACATTTAAAACTTCCTGAATTCTTTAAGTGCTAAGAGTAGGAATTTGCCGATGCTCTCAGCTTTGATCACATCTGAAGCAACTACTACAAGAGACTTTTTCGGTATATATGGCCTAGAAAAGCTGGGTTTTTCTAGGAGATGTATTTCTGTAGGAACATCTATCTATAGTGCTGTTCAGGAGAGGCCATTCCAACCACCCTTACCTCAAGATATCTTGTCTGTCAGACCCGAACAATACGAACTTGTTCATGTATATGCACTGACTATAATTTGGTGGTTTGGTGGGTTTTTGAGGGCATAAGATTGACCACAGATTAGCACGTGCTCACCCTGAGATGGGTTCTTGGAATGTGTTAATTCATTATCTCATGGATAGTGTGACAAATGGGGATCAGTCCTTGCAAATTCATTTCCACGTCTACACCTATTTTGGCTGCTGGGTTACTATCACTGCAAGGGCTGCTTGGCAAGAGGAAGGAAAAGTTTGGTTGAAAACTATTGCTAACTTTTTACCTGTTTCCTTGAAATGGAAGACTGAATGTCATGTATCTTTTTCTTACCAAGGAATTTGTTTCCTGGAGGCAGTCTGAAAAGTGGCACCTGGGATCTATGTGTGCAAACAGACCTCAGTGTGAGGAAGCATCCTGTAAATACCGCGTTAGCAATACTGGGAAGACCTGATGGGTTCAGAATTCTTCTGCAGTAAAGCTGGAGGAAAGTAAAACAGTTGAGTTGAGAAAGATGTATTTAAAAGCCAGGAAGTAGAGAAGTGTCTTCCTTTGTTCTTTTGGTAGTTCTGCTGAATAATTGCTTTGGAAGCAGCTGTGACCCATTAGAGGAGCTCATAATTGCCATTTAGATATGGGATATTTTGAGAGACCAAGGGCTTTCCTAATACTTTGCTGGATATAGGACATGCTGTGTGATAAGAATGATACATTTCCTATTTTTCTTAAACCCTCCCAGTGATCTGTAGCATTTGAGGTTCTTAGCTCAGTGGAAATGAGCAAAGTTGATGGTTTTGTCTGTTTGATGGTGGTTTTAACTAGCAAAATTGAGGACGTTTTAGGGAAAGGAGGCAGTCTTTGGAATAATTTTGTTTTTCACTTTTCTGAAAGGAGTACCAGGTGGCCTATGCTCACTGTCTTTTATTCCTTCTGAGCTCCTGGATCTGGAATTTTTGCTGTTGGCTGGCTTTTCAGCAGCAACTGGTCCAACACAAACCACTAGATTTAGGAGCTTAGGTGGATTCATCCAGTACTGCCATTTAGTAAGTCTGCTCTAAGCTCAGTTAAAAATTTCAGATTTCTTCTCCAAGTTACATTTGCCTGAGTTAACCAGGCATTGAAACAAATCTGTGTACTTCTGTTCTTCTTTTTACACTGCTGCTTCATTTCTGGACCTTTTACCCCTGTGAAACAGTTGGCGTGTGAACGATGTCTGTCCCTCCCGTACTGATAGAAAAACTCAAAAAGGTCTCCTCAAAATTGTCTCTTCTGCTGGGAATCAACCTGCCTCCTTCAGTTGTTCTTGATAATGTGTAAGGTTTGGTATTTGGCATTTCCCTGATTGTTTTTAATTGGACTGTTTCTGGAATAGTAATAATATGTCCTTGAGAAAGTGAATTGGGATTTATACAAGTTAATCAGTATCAGAAAATGTCTTGGATCTGATTTTGGAAGCACACTAAAAACCATGTTGCCAGAAGAGGGGGCTGATTCTGTCCCTCTGCCCACCTCAGGTGAGACCCCACCTGCAGAGCTGCCTCTAGCCCTGGGGGCCCAGCACAGGAAGAACATGGACCTGTTGAAGCCAGTCTAGAGGAGGCCACTGAGGTGATCAGAGAGATGGAGCAGCTCTCCTGTGAGGAAAGGCTGGGAGAATTGGGATTGTTCAGCCTGGGAAAGGGAAGCTTTAAGGTGACCTATTTGCAGCCTTCCAGTACTAGAAGGGAGCTGACAAGGAAGATGGAGAGAGACTATTTACAGGGGCCTGGAGTGACAGGACGAGGGGGAATGGCTTCAAACTGATGGAGAGCAAGGTTAGATGGGATATTGGGAAGAAATTCTTCCCTGTGAGGGTGGTGAGGCCCTGGCAGTTTGTCCAGAGAAGCTGTGGCTGCGCCATCCCTGGAAGTGTTCCAGGCCAGGTTGGATGGAGCTTGGAGCAATCTGGGATAGTGGAAGGTGTCCCTGCCACGGCAGGGGTAGGAACCACATGGTCTTTAAGGTCGCTTACAACACAAGCTATTCTTTGATTATATGAACATTTATGTGCTTGTTTACCTTTGAGTAATGCTCTCCTCATTCCGCAGGGATCTGGAGACACTAGCAAGTCCCTTGGGCTGGTGCCAGACTTGAGTGTGCACCTAAGAGCCTTGTTGAATGAAGCTTTCAGGATGGATTAACCCCATACTTTGCTTCTTTACTGGTTCCCATGTGTGGTACTGGCATTTCTCAGCCACATTTCTGCCGTGATCTGTAGTTACAAATGGAGGAGCCTCACTGACCTTAGTCACGTAGGAGGCAACTCTGTCTCAGTTTCCTTAAGCCCCATCTTAAACTTGGCTAGACTTTTGTCCTCCTCTCCTCTGCACATTTTCTGTAACTGTTTTAGTTTCCAGAGCAAACGTCTTTACACAGTCTTGTGACCCACGTAAACGCAGCCTCATCTGGGTTTTTTGCTTTGTCCGGTGTGCTGAGTTGTGGTTTTGATCACTTGTGCACACCAACCCCCAAGCATGAACAGTGTAGGCACACATGGCTGTAAACTGATGAAGCTATTTCAAGCTCACGTCTATCAAACATCACTTGACGTACGATGGCTCTGTTCCTTCAGTGATCTAGTCTTCTTTTAATTTAATTTCATTACTTTGCTTTTTAGCAACTGTAAAATGATGTGCAAATGTTGTACACTGAAGCGTAGTGAGGGGAGAGTGGACCACAACCACATTTTGTTCTTGCTGTACTTCTGTCAAACACATAAATAGACAAGAAGAACTTTTATAAGTAAATAACTATATTTTAAAATAGAGGTTTAAACTGACTTCTGGAGTCATCTTGTTGCTTCATTCCAACCTGAAATATTTTCACTTTTGGCACCCTTTGGCTCCTGCCCTTATCTCTATTTACTGTATAGGTTCCTCCTTAGATCTTCTTCCAAAACTTTTCACTTTAGCTATTGCTGTCTGGTGCAGAATCTTCTGCTTTTTAGCACTCTGAGTATACAACATCCCGCAAAATTCCTTCATGTCACTGCAGTACCATCCCAGGGAATTCCAGAGGCTTTGCTAAGCATGACCTCTTCTGCCTCGGTCCAGCTGCCGCAGTCTTAAGCACGTTGCTGTCCACATTATGCTAGCGTTTCATTCCTGTGGCATGCAGTTTCCAAAACTTTCCCACCACAGTTCATTTTCTGCATTAAGGGTAATAACGTTACCTCTTAGCTCTTTACCAGATATAAAGTGATACTAAACTGAAGGCCTTTCTAACATAATTCACTGGAAATTAAGTCTGCGTTGTAGAAATTTTGGTATGGGGTCATTTTTGTGACAGCATCATTCTTGTGATAGATGAGAGTTAAGCTCCTTTCTATACAATAGGTCATATTCCTTGTAAAAGTTTGACATGAATAAAAAAGGTTTTGGGTTTGTTATTCATGGGGATGCAAGTTTGTGGCATTCCTTTTTTTTTTTCTTTTTTTTTTTCTGATGGTATTATCTGAAAACAACGTAATAGGCTTATTTCTGGTTTGCAGAGAAGGCATTTTTAGTGCAAGCTGATAGTGAGCCAAAGTCTCTGAAACCTTAAAGTTGTGGTTAGCAGACAGCCAGTTTAGGAAATTAGGTCACCATTACCTCACTATTCTGTGTTTTCGTTATTTTTTTTTTTAATTCTGTAGTATATCCTGTAGTTGACACTGCTGCTGTCTTACCAGTGACACCCAAGATGGATCGGATCCCAGGCTGGCAGCAGGAAGGGGCCTGAAGGCAGAGTTTGAGGCTTCAGAGGGGTGAATTGAGAGTGTGAAATTGGTGCCAGGTGTGAAGAGCAGTGGGGGATGGCTGGCTTATTCGGAAAGAAAGGTCTGGGCACAAACTGGTCTTTGACACTGTAGGAGAGTCAGTGTTGGGTCTGGGGATCTGGGGGATTACAGAGCTCATGGCTGATGTTGCTTCCCTGAGGACTGTGGCTCGGCAGGGAGGCCAGGCATGATCGTGGTCCTTGGGGAGGCAGCTGTAGGTGCTCCTCCTGCCTGAGTGGGTGTTTGCCCCTGTGCTCTCAGCTGTCGCAGCCTCCACTGCAGCAGAATCATCCCTGTGTGGGTTGGTGGGATGAGGTGGGAGCCAAAGTAACTTGAAAACCCATACCTATTTATATAAATACAAAAAAAAATTGATTTTTCTTCTCTTAGAAATGCTATTAGCAGAGTCTGGGAGTAGCTGAAAGCTTTATCCCCATCTGTTACACTATGCATGGCTCTTCTAAGGTGTGACCTTATCAAAGCTGGAATCAAAACACACAGTAAAACTCAAGGCAGGCTCGATCTAGTTGAGATTCCCTTCAGTAGACCATGGCAATGGGGAACAATGGATGTTCATTCTTTCCTTAAGTGTGGTTTTATCAGCAATTAGTGTGTAAAATAGTGCTTACTGGCTTCAGGATCCTTCCCCCTTGCTTTCAAATTTGTATTTGCTCTCTTAACCTAAAAATAAGGAAGGTTTCTACTCCAACTTTAGTAGTGCCTGAGCCAGTGGAGTCACGGCGGCCACATTAGAAGAGCAGGTATTTGTTCCTTGTCAGTGGGATTATTTGTTAAGTTCCAGCTGCAGATCTTTTGCTGTTGAGTTTTCTTCACAGGCCAGCAGGAGAACAATTTAATGTTGGATTAGCCTTCCAGGCCCAGGGAAAAAAAAGCCTTTCAGAGAAACCTGACATATCATTATACAGGGCTGGATTTTTTTTGATTGATTGCTTTTCAGGTGTGCTTTCCATGCTTTGGGAGGGCTTTCATGAGTCAGTGGGAATATTGTGACTAACTCGGTCAGGATATGTTGTAGGGAGAAAAGAGACTGGAAAGGGGAAGGAGAGATCCAGTGAGCAAACTTTGTACTTGTGTCTAAGCCCCAGACTCCAGCAGAGCAGCAGATGACTTGAGCAGATCAAGGCAAAACTGGCATCTTCCCCCTTAACCTGAGTCTCTTAGCCTGCACGTAGTGCCTAGGGAGAATGTTCAACCCTGCAGGTTTGGGTTTTTGGGAGGGGTGGTTGTTTTGGGGGAGGCAGTTCCTGATGCAAGTTGAAAGGTGAGAACTGTAATTTGTATATTGTTGAATTAGCTTGCAGGATTTTAATAAAGACAATAAATACTACAGCATCAGCGTTTTTTTTTCTTTTTTTCTTTTTTTTTTTCCCCTCCTTCACCTGTGACAGCTTCAGTTTACAGACTCCATTCTTCTTGTGGAAATTTTATTGTGTGACCGTTTCCTTGTTTAGTAATGCAGTGGCTTGGGAGGAAGCAACTTTATACTTTTGATCTAATTTTAAAGCCTCAGAATAGGTCATTCACTCCTCCAAACAATTTCTGAAGATTTTCAAATAAGGCATAACTTGATTTAGAAGGTGAGGAGTAAAGTGTCAGGGCCAAAACTTTGAAGGAGCTTTTCTGTGTAACCTTATTGGGATTTTTAATGGGCTAAATACAGCACTGTAGGCAGAAGCTGTAAGCTGAGAAGCCCTCCATCTCAGCAGATCCTTGGGGATATGCCCTTGGGAGGGTTTCAGACTGCAAGAAAATGTGGAAAAACAAGAAGATTGCTCTGCAGGGATGGACATAATGTAGGGAGAGGTTGGGAAAGATAAATCCTTCTGGCCCCCTTCATTATGAGAGTAAAACGACACTTTTGGCTAGAAGCCAGTGAAACCTGGGAGATCTAGGATGGTGCAGACAGGACTAGCAACAAGTTTTGTCAGGGAATGGATTGGATGAGTGCAGATCTGCCTCAGCTCTGTGGTTTTTGTTCTGAATACAGAGCATTAACCCCTCTGTTCCTGCTGCTTTCCAGAAACAGAAACACGGCCGAGCCACTCAACCCCTCAGAGCAGATGGGAAAAAAACTGCAGTGGATTTTAATTAAACTTGGAAAAACAAGCGGAGGTAGAGGAATGCTGTGACAGGAGGTGTAGGATTGCTGGAGGAGCATGTTGTTGTGATGCTGACCCGATGATACAGAGGTTAACAGCCATCCCATCTTCCCCACGCAATCAAAATTCAGCAGCAGCACGAAGAGGGAGGGGGCTGTGCCAGGCAGATTGGCTGTCTCATAAGGTGCATTAAAACAAACAAACAAAATTGTGGGGTTTTTATCAAAAGAAACTGAAAAATATTTTCGGCAAGAAATGCTGCACTCTGTCGTCCTGACAGGTGATTTTGATTTAAAAATTTGACATTTCAGTTTCACCTGTGTTGGCCCACAATGGCTGAGACGGTGTTTTCAAGGAGACAGGAAAAACACCAGTGATTTTGAAAGCCTTAACTCTTAAATTAACTAAAGTGCAGCACCTTTCTTATTTCTGTAGAAACTCATTTTTCTGTAACCGCTAATTTATTGGGCCTGTGATACGCACAAAGTTTGACTTTGAAATTAGACTTCAAGGACTAGTTTTTCAAAAGCTTTCGGGGTTGTTCTGCTCCCCTCAGGGTAAATCTACAGTGTGGGCAGAGATGTGAATGCAGCTTCTGGGCTGGCTGTAAATGAGACGGTGTGTACGGGCAGGAAGGGCCAGCAGTGCACAGGTTTTGGGTATCAACCCTCCCAGGCCAGAGAAGCCCTGGCACCCACGAGAGCAAGGGAGCAACAGATGCTGCTCGGAGGAACCTCCAGGCTGAACATGCTCAGGAGCCTGTGGGCACTTGCACAATCCCATGATCTTCGGGGGATGGTGTTTAATTTTTTTTTGAGGGAGTTGCATGTAAACAAGACAGGGTAGAATTTTGACCTGTAAATAGGATCTATTTGGGAATAAGCCTTTTCCAGAGCTATATAATGATAGTTTTCATTTCTTCAGTTAGAAACAAATGAGGGCCACAATCCTAAAAAGGCTCGCATGGAGGTTTTATTTAAGATTCACCAAGTACTGAAATTAGCCTGTAACTTCAGGGCTCTGAAGTTCAGTGTGCTCTTTTTGAGAGCCTCTGACCATGGAGCGTTTCACCTGGGAATTTTTGTGCTAACTGCAGTAAGTCTAGCCATGATATCTTTTTGTTTCCAGAGCCTAGGATTTAGTGTCAAGTCCAACTTTTTACAGCCAGGAGTTAGCAAGGGGCATTACTTTATAATGATATGAGGTAGAGCTGTCAGGTTTATTAAAATGTCCTATTTTTAACGAGGAGGAATTAGCAGTTGTGTTTTAGAATAGGAGGTCAGAATGATGAAAACACCCACGAAGGATAACTCTGAACAGCCTGATGTCATTGAAGCTTTCAGCAACCAAAACCCCTAGCAAATACACTTTACAAGATTTAAGGACACCAGGCATTTAATTTTACATCTCTTGAGGTTTTGCACTGGCAGTGCCCTAAGGAATGATACATTGATGAAGTTGGGGGTTTTTTTCATGAAACTTATAACTAATCTTTTGCTGCACAGGAGGCAAAATATGGGGAAAGGGTACTGGGATGTTAACTGGTGTAGTACCAGAGAATCTTGAATGAAATCAGAATTCCCTTGTGTCTGAAGGCTTCTGAGGGCACTGGGGAAGTGTGAAAGGAGTTGCTGTTTGCAGTCAGGTCATCACACTTAGAACAGCATCTTAGCTCCTGTTCTGATTTTATGCTCTTATTTTGCTTGCTTTCAAATATTATCAGCCTCTACCGTTCCCAGGGTGCTGGTCATAAATCACACCAAACCTTTGAATCCTTGAGTCCCTTTTCTCTATGACTTTTCCTCCTCTGGGGTATGAAGTACACGAGTGTTATCTGCCTACCTGGAGCAGATCTGGGAAGTGCTGTGGTCTGCAGGAATGAGAACTGAGTTGGAAGGCAGGAGGTGGTGAAATCTACTTCTGGCTCACAGGGCAGACTTAAGCAAGCTACTTCACCTTTCTGTTTCATTTTCCTTCCCAAGGAAGTAAAGGGGTAAGGATGTTTGCCTGCCTGCCTCCAGGATGGGTGGTGGGCAGACAGTTGATTAAATCCCACCTGAATACAGGACAGGAATGTCCTTTAGAGGCTGTTAATAGTGGCCTGGCACAACCACAGTGGTCTTTCCGTGTGGTTGCTCTGTGTGGTGTGTGTGTGATCTGTGCTTTCTGCATTCCTGATCATGTTTACCTGTGGCTCTGGGGAAGGAGATGTAGTAAAGGTCAGCCAGCTCCGTGCATTTTCACACACATACCTCCAACCCCCGGGTTTCTTGCGCGGTGCCCTGGTGCTCTGAGGTCGCTTCCGTGGTTCAACGTGGTCAAAAGCTGTGTGTCCACTGAACACCAAAAAGTCACTTACAGGAATCCTGGCTCTCGCTTTTGGCTTTTTTTCTGCAGTTTTACTTTATGAGCACCTTTCCTCCAGTTGGGGGAAAGGCTGGCAAACAAACACCCTCTCACCTGCCAGCGAGGACCACACCTTGGCCTTCCTGAGAGTCATAGCAGTCAGTAATTTATTGCAGGGAGTACAAATCTGTTTTCCAGCTCTGCTCAGGCAGCAACCAAAGAACTCAAACCAATTGGTGATAATGCCTGTTAGAGTAACCTCTAACCTGAGAGCAGCCGTTCTTAATAAAAGCCAACTAGTCTTTTCTTTTTTATATTTTTTTTATTCCTTAAATAGTACAGAAAACCTGTTGATCCTTCACAGTTTTGCTGTAGGAAGAAGTGATTGTTTTTCCATCCCTCAGATCAGGACCCAGGCTCGCATGGTGTTGCCATGGTGGTGTTCCATTCCTGGCAGCAGGGAAAGGATAGGACTCTCATCCCTTGCCTGCTTGTTCTCATGTCCTTGCCACCACAGGCTGTGCATTCCTGTTCTTCTGGTTGAGTAGTGTGGCCAGGCTGGGCTTCAAAAGTCTGATGAAAACCTGGAGCTGTGAAAAGCCAGAGTTGAAAAGCTAAAACACAGTGTTTTCTGCAAGAGGATTTTTTAATTTTCCAGTTTTTATGTTGCTGCTCTGATTTAGAACATAGCCAATACATCTCTCTTGAGCAGTTACCAGCTTTTAAAAAAACTACTTAGCAAGAGTCTTTTAAATTTAAGAAAGTGATTTTTCTCCATTACTTTTTTTTTTTAAAGAGTCCTAGAAAATATCCAAGCCTGTACTTCTTTAGGATCTTTTCTTTTGTCTGTCTTTTTTTTTTTTTTTTTCCCTTTCAGCAAACCCGTAGGGTTTCTCTTCCGTTTCTGTTCATAGGTCTTTGAGAAATTGCTTCTTTCAGGGCGGGTGGGGAACTATGTGAGTCAGCGTGCAGGACTTCAGCCTTAGCAATACTTGTGGAGTGAGGAGGAACTCCAGCGTCTGTTAATCCGCTCTTTTCCAGCAGTATGCTCTCATGCACACTCATAACCTGGGATTAAACCTGGCCTTGCTCAGTGTCCTGGCTGGAAGCTTGGTGGGAAGGAAGGCTTTGCGTGATGGATGGCCAAGTGCAGCCATGTGTCCTGGCATTTTCAGGGCAGATCACAACATGCCTGTAACAAGTCCTGAGTTAATTACCGCGGTCACACCATCGCAGCTCAGGCCTGTCCCCAGAAGAGCTGGGTATGTAACGTGCCTGTCATTTACAAGGCAGTGAAAGAAGCTGATCAGAAACCTTTGAGCTCCCTGCCCTGTCTTCAGTGGAGAGAGCGTCAGTGCTTTAAGGAAAGGTAACAGCCAACAAGCTGTGGCTTCTGTGCAGGCATGGACAAAAGAAGCTCTGTAGGGCTGGAGAGGTCAGACCAGGAGATCCTAACAATCTCTCCTCATCCTAATGTGTCCGAATCCTGCCATTCTCTGGACTCCGTAAACCATCCTACCCCCTTCATTAGTGGGGGTTTTTCCTTTTGCTGTTTCACAGGGCCTTAACAGTAGGTTCTGCCTTGCTGTACGATGCTCTGTGTGAATTGCGTATAACATTGTTGTAAAGGTGTAGTATATGAAAGCTTTCGTGGGTGAGCCTGTCTCTCCCTGTCTTTCACCTCCTGCTGTTTCTCTGTAGTTGTTCCTCTCATGGGAACAGGGGAAAGAAAAGGGTCAGTTTTTACCACTCTAGAGCAGAAGAGTGGATCTTGGGCATTATAAAACAGCATCAATGGAAGGATTTTGACTGTATGTGGAAGACAAGTGCATGTTATCTTTCCTTATTCCCAGCTTGAGTTCGTATTTCTTTTTCCAAGAATCAATAAAGTAATTAAGATAAGTACAGGATTTTCTTCTCTCATAAATTAATCTGTAAAAGGGAATTTTATATAAGCAATTCCA
The DNA here is from genome assembly GCA_013397755.1 of Cnemophilus loriae. Classification (NCBI taxonomy): domain Eukaryota; kingdom Metazoa; phylum Chordata; class Aves; order Passeriformes; family Corvidae; genus Cnemophilus; species Cnemophilus loriae. The sequence goes on along the minus strand of VZTF01003776.1, from coordinate 208,773 downwards.
GTAACCTAAAACTTTCTCAACGCCAGGCAAGGCCTATAATGTTGTAAGAACATGACTTGAACATCACGTGTAAAACATGGAGATGAAGGCACGGGTAAACCATGGAATTTTAGGATTTTTGAAGGACCAAAATAAGCAAGAAAGTAGAACAGAGGGGGTGGTGGGCCATCTGAGCATCTCCCCCCCAAAGCTGGGGAGGCATAGCAATATGGTCCAGCTTTTCTTGTTATCTGCCAAGAATTACTTGCTCTGAAGATTATTAAGGACCATTGTCTTAGTAATAAATGGTTTCAGCTGAAATGGCTGATAAAAGATTTTCCAGCTTCTGTGGAAGGATCTGTGAAGTTCTGCACTGAATAGTGCCGTCCACATGGAGTTCATTTCGAGGAACTTCAGCCTTGCAGAGGTGAGGTATCTAGTCCAAACCAGTCATTTTATCTTGTACTGTAGGCTTTTCCAGAAAACATCATCTCACAGAACAAGTGGGATGAAGTTATTTGCCCTCTGGAAACGCTTATTTCTTTGGATTGACTTCACAGGGAACCTAGACAGTGCTAGCAGGGACTTGGATAACTAGCTGTTAGATCTGTAAAACTAGGTGGCGTAAATTTGCCCTCGCAGCAGTAAATGGTGAAGTGATGGTTAAACTCCCCATGGGGAAGGACCAGGACAGATGGGAATGTGTGCCCAAAACCGTTCTGGAATTCGAGTATGGTGAGGCCACCTCTCATGTTGGTTACTTCAAATGCAGTGGTTGTTTTGATATATATGTTCATAACAGTAAGGATCTTTGTAGCAGCATTCAGGGTGCTGTCTGCTAGTGGAATTCTTGTGCTCTAGAGTGAGGAATTTGGTTAAATATACACACCACCAGATGATTATGTCTGAGATTAAACTGGGGATAAAAATGACAGACTTCTGCCCATTTGCTCAAATAACAGCGATATAGTGAGTGCTGTACATGCTTGATAGTACTTTTTATTCCTTCTGGTATGACTGTGGTACCTGGCATCCTCACCAAGGAGCAAAGTCCTGAGAACTATTAATGGAACTTCATAAATATGAAACACTTTCACTTTCCTCTGCTTATTTTGCTGATAGGACAAGCTAAACTAACCAACCCCACTGAAACATTAACACTGCTTATGTAACACTTCACTCGGGCTTATTCCTCCTCTGTCTCCCATTGCCCATCTACATTCTGATTACTTAGTCTGTGGACTTTATGGAGTTTTGTGTGACTTTTACAGAATGAGGAAAAGAGTCTCAGTCTGGAAAGTACTTAGACTTACATCATGGTCAGAATTATGTCAAGGGTCTTCCTTGTTCTTAGGTGGAAGAACACCTCCCTGAGTCGGAGTTGTGCCAGCTTTCATCTCCTTGCGGAAGTGACTGGACCAGCATCACACCCAGCTGCCCTTGGTTAGAACAGATACTCATCTGCAGCTGGACTGAGTCACAGTGGCTTTAGGCTTCGAGGCTTCAGCGGCTGCCTCTGGCCCCGTCCTTGGGCAGCACAGCTGCTTCGCAGAGGGCTGGCTTCACTCAAGGAGCCTTTGTGGGTTTAGATCCAATTTAGCATTTGTGAGCTTGTCACAAGTGATAGTACAGCCTGACAAACAGCATAGTGAATAAAAGGATGCAGTCCCTCTACTGCAATTCTCTGCCCTAGGTGAGGTGCAGTCTAATTTTGAAGTTACTAAGTCTGAAGCTTCTCTTGATCACTCACCTGTCAATACAGAAAAACTGAAGGTAGCAGGATGTAGGCGATGTGTAAGACCTGCCACTGCCAAGTCTGGGCTTGTGAGTGCTGGTCCTGAGGGTGAATGGTAGAGAGCTTGCTTTATTTTAGCTCATAATAGTGTCTTGCTTTCTGCTGCCCATAGCTATTGGATTTTTGGTTTTAAGTGGAATTTCATCTGAAAACATGAAAAGTTTGAGTAAATACTGAAATATGAGGCCAGTCTGTTATCTTCAGTGCATTCCCCTCTATCTCTATTGTATCTCCAGATATGTACTATTGCAGGCTGACTAGACCTTTCCTTCCCCCATGCCCCCTAACCCATCAAACCACGTCCAGACTGCTACAATTCTGAAGTTTTCTGGTTTTGTTTGGTTTGTTGGTTTTGGAGGTTTTTTTTTTAGAAATTTGAACAAGTCCATATTCTCAGTAACAAATGTCCTGACACCCAGCCAACATGAGTGTAGAGCCCTGGCTACTAGTTATTTATCATTTCTTGTAAACTATTTTTTTGAGAAGTTCTCTCACTAGATCCACGGTTAAGAGAGCAGCTGGGTGTTAATTCAGTGAGCAGAAAGGGTGCAGAGAAGCCGCTGCAGCCTTTGACCAGCAAGGAGCAGTCCTGATAGCATCTGTTGTGCAAGGATAAGGACTGGAAATGACAAGGCCAGTTTTGGAACAACGGTATCCGTGTTTCTCTACCCTTGAGGACGAGGGGGACAAGTGCCTACACGTGTTGGATTTTGTTAGCTGGATCCAGTTGCTGTGTTGAGTTAATGAAGGTCATGCTATTCTGTGGAATGCTGGGAAAGCAGGAGAAGCCGAAACCGACCTGGCCCATCCCCAGGCAAACTGGTTTTAACCAGGAAAAAGTCAGAGAATGCGAAGAAACTTCTTGTACATCACCTCAGGCGGTTATGTATTCTGTTTCCTAGTTACATTTTTTTTCCTGGTATCAATTCCAAAACAAACAAATGGAGAGAGAGAGAGAAGGGAGAAAGAGAAAAGCATTCCTTAAAATAACCCTTTAACATCTTGGGCCAAATTCTCTTCTCCTCGGGCCTGAAGATGCAGCCTGTCTGTGCTGATAGTGGTAGGGAGAACCCCACTCTTCTGCAGTAGTTGTAAAATTAAACACCGATCCCTTTTTTTTCATTCAGAAGTAGTGTCATAGGACTGTGGCACATGTTAGGTACTACAGTAAATAACAGCATAGATGAGTAGGCAATGATGGTACAGACCTCCTGACAGACCTTTCTTCTGTCTCACCTTTTCCTTACGTTGGGTAAAACAGCACTGGGAAGGAAGGGACCCTGGCACTATTCAGGATCTGTAGGCACAAGCTTTGATCTTCTAGCAGTAGCTTGGGTGTTTAGAAGTAGTTGTTCAGCACTAGTGTTTCCTGTTGGGCTTACTGGGAGAAATGACACGGCCAAAGGCCGCTCCCAGAGTGCTGCAGTCTGCTGCCCTGCCTTGGGAATGCTGAAACCTCAGGCTCCAGGGCTGACTGCACATTTTCACTTCACTGGGGCATTTGCATTGCATGATTGTCATACTGCAATGCTTGAATAAACCTTCTTTTTTTGTCTGTGGGTGAGCACATCCACTTCCACTCCTACTCTGTGTTATTCTAGTCTTTCAGCTAACTTTTGCCTCCAAAAAGTTAGGGAGTTGATCATGCCCCACTTTGGAACTGACCATTTGATCTGCTTGAGAGCAAAAGTAGAAGACATTTCTCAACTTCCCTGCACCGCTGCCCTCTGTGTCATCCTGTTTCGAGCTCCTCTATACAGCTCTTAAAGTGCTATATAAGGTTCTGAAAAGTATCACGTTGCTTGGCTGGGTGCTGGAGGCAGGAGGGCACACAGTCTCTTTGGCGTGCTCCAGCAGCCAGTGGAAACAAGGGTAAGCCAGCTCGTGTACGTCTTAGCTTTGGCAGGGATGATCAGAGCCGTAGCTCAGCAAGAAATCAGCATTCCCTCTGCAAGTGAAAGGTCAGGAATGCAGAAAGCTCACTGCCTTTTTAAGAAGGTTGAAAGTTTTGAAAGTTTGCCCTCTGTTTTTTTTCCAAAAAGAGAACAAATAGGAAGATAACAGTCCCATTTTCTGGTGTATGTTTGGCTGAGAATGTGTCATCTAATCTGTTTAAGAAATGGTCACATGTAATATTGTGAAAAATTGGTAACCTCTGGGTCAAATCCATTCCGTTCAGCCCTGCTGTTTGCTTGATGATTGACCAGTGGCCAATGATGTTTGGTATCCAGCTGTCATCCATGTCCTTTCCTAAATTCTACTGCCAACAGTTAAAGGTACAGTGGAAACAAAATCTATCAGCAGATATTTCCTCATTAAAACCTGTGCTGCTGGGCTCAGGGCAGACTGATGAGTTCAGGCTGCTGCGATGTTTTTCAGTCAAGGACATCCAAACCCAAGCTAAGAAAAGAGCAGAGCTTCACCGGCAGCAGCACATGTGTCTGCATTTAGATATATATGTGTATGTGTGTACCTCTTCTATCCAAAAGCACTGGCACAAATGCACTGTTATCAGTCTTGCTGTGAGAGTGGGTGGGAAACTATTCAGAGCAGCTTTTTCCCACTGGAAGCCTTTGGCGTCTAGAAATCAAAGCTCTCTGCAGATGTGTGTGAGTCTTGATGAGATCTAAATTGAGAATTCTAAAATCCAGATGGAATTTGTGATGAAAACAGATGCGTGATCAACACCCTTGCCAGCTTAGAAGGCAGAGGCTGCAGCAGTGCCACGGAAAGCTTGGGCTGCATCAAGCCTGAGTAAGTGCTCAAAGTGTCTGGTAGATGCAAAAGAGAGGTAGAGGTTCTTCCTTCCACCTGAATCAAGGTCTGCTTCATCTTCATGACTTTCACAATGTCAGCCTTGATATCTTCTGTTCGTGCAACCCCTCTTTAAAGCTGGTGCTCGTCGTGTTGTTTATTGAGGATAAAATAGGTTGAATATTAGATATTAGATAAGATTTTGTTCCCTGTCTCTTTGAAGAGATGCTACTTCAACGGATGTTGTTTCTTCTTTCCAAATTACTATTAATTTTTGTTCCCTGTCTTTTTGAAGAGATGCTACTTCAGCGGATATTGTTTCTTCTTCTTTCCAAATTACTATTAATTACCTATTTTGCCTTAAATCAACATGCAGTTTCTGTGTGCTTTAATCAATGTATTCTGTTTGCAGTGTAAGAAAAAAATTACTGTAGTGACACAAAATAATTTCCCTTCGTAGTATGGTATCCAGCAATACTTTTAACATTGGAAATAATGAGTCGTGGAAATCAACAGCACGTGATGTGGTCTTTGTGAAAGACATCTCAACTGGCATGGGGTCATATTGTAAGGCATCAGCCTTAGAAATTTCTTCCCACTCGCTCGAACAATTTCTCTTTTGTGCAAACATATGCAAAGTCCTGCCTGCCTTTCTCTTCCTCGCAGCCTGTGTTAAACTTCAGTTGTCACTTGGATTTATGTTCCAAGCTTTTCTTCATCAAATTCATTGAACCCAGCAGCAGATAATTTAAAGGCTGTACAGAGATATTTTTTCTGAAGGGCTCATAAAAGAGGCAGACTGCTACTTCTAGCTTGAGCCAAAATATATGGAGTGAAGATTGTGAAGTTTCTTTGCAAGCAGATGTATCTTGTCCGTGACAGAGAAGGCACTGGCTTTACAAATGCTGGGAGTCCTGTAAGTGCTCTATGTCACCCTGAATTAGGATTTGTTTCTGCTTCCATTGACTTAAGCACATGAACATTCATCTCCAATGGTAATCAATTTATTGTCTCTGAACCCCCATAAGATAAAGAATTACAATCTCTATTTTGTAGATGAACTGAGTTGCAAAGAGATTTAGATTCCTGTTTAAACATGTGTTTAGGCACCTAAGGATGCAACTAGATGCCAAGTAAGATTTATGAAAGTGTCTTAACTGATCTTGAGTGGAAGTTTAGAGCCCAGAGAAGTGAAGGGGTTCATAAATTCAGCAAGGCACTGGAGTATCTAAAGCAGCCTCGTGCTGACTTCCCTGGTCTCACCTGTGTCTGGGAGCAGAGCTAGGGCGAACCCAGGGCTGTAGCGGGTAGGCAGGGAGTGCAGTAGGAGAGGAAAGCTGGGTCCGTGAAGAGCCTGAGCTCTGCGCTTGGGGACAGCGCTGCTCACACAGACACACGCAGCCTTTCTGTTTGTTCCCTGCCTTGTCATTCCATCTCTGCCCCCTTCCCACCCCAGGGTAATTTTCAGATGCATTGTTTCTAGGCACAGCAGAGGGTGCAGCTCCAGGACCATGGAGGTGTAGTGGCTGCAGAGCTTCTTTGTCCCTGTTGTGCCTGGGCAGCCAGTGAAGGCTTCTGAATTAACCATCTGTGCTGAAGAATGGGATAGGAGGCTTAGCTGTATCACTCTCCAAAATACTATGTAATTGTCATGGTATAGTTAAGGATATACAGAGGTTTCAAATGTTTGCCATTTTATTTTTTTAATTAAAAAATAATAATTATTGAAACAATGCCCATTTAATTTAAATGAGTTCAATCCTTCCTTAGCTCCTGATGCAAAAGACTGACCTGAGATTTGTTTGCATCCTTACAGCCTGCTGGGAATGAGCTTGTTGTGGAAACCACTAGGTGGAAATGACAAATAATAAATTTGTTGAAAAAGGCAGCTTGTAAGCAGGAACCAGAATGAAATCTGAGTCAAGTTAGATGAAAATGTTGGGGGAGAAAATGCTTCAGCAACCCTAAAATGGCTTTTGATGTTTGAAAGTAGAAAACATTTCCATGTTAGTTTCAAAATTATGTATTTTAGCTTAAAAAGGCCAGCACTTGAAAGGGGGAGGTGACACAACTTCAGAAAGGTTTTATTTTCTTTTTGCCCAAACAAATGTCTTGAGTCAGCTCCAATGATTTTCATCGCAAATCAAACATTTCTGTTCGTTTGACCCATATGATTATTTCTTTGTGTTTGGTAGTCACTGCAAAAGCTCTGCTTTCCTTATGTCTCCTACCAGAACTGAAAGCTGGAGACTGGGAATATTCCACCTCCGTGTGTGCGGGGTGCAGCTGCCTGAAATAAATCTCCAAGTTTTAAACATCTCAGGCTCTGCCTCATGGTAGATGCTTTATTCTTACCCTAGAGTGAGAATCCCCTGTTGATGGTATCTTTCAGGAAGCTGCTGATCCCAAAGCCCCAGGCCAGAAACCTGGCAACGGAGTAGTAACAAGGCATTGTTATATGAGCAAGTCACTTTCTGCAAAGAGTCTTTAGCATATGTGCACAAATAAAGGTGATTATGAATGTTCCAGAACTTTAAAAGAAGTCAGGGAACTCACTGTGCACATGCAAGCAGATAAATGAAGCATGGCATGTGATATATAAAATTGTATGTCCCACCTGGGAGTACACACACGGCCATCCTGAACCCCTCAGATCAAATTTGGCACAGGAGAAGTTGAATCCAACACGGCTGTGACCGTAGCCTTCACAACTAGAATTGTGCAGGTACATACGCTTGACGAGAATGTGACAAGAGAAAATTGAATGTAAAGTCTGCTAGGCTGCCAATAAATTTGCTTTATATCTTTATCTTTTCCTTGCTTGGCAATTATTTCAGCAGGTGCTGAGCTACTTTCTGCCTGCTGTAAACGAGGGGACTCAAACGACCTACTGTAAATTCTTGATATTTCCTGTACTTATGAGAAGACATAATCATCTGAAGAACTTGTATATTTAGTGTGGATTAAGATGATTTTTTAAACAATGCTTTTTTTTTTAAAGCCCAAGATTGGCCGTATCTAGTGTTAGGTTGCTTAGTACTGTATAACTGAGATGTACTCATATTGTCACCAAATAGGTAACAATCTATTTTTAAGATAGTAGGGTGGAGTTGCTGCTCAGGTCGTTCCACATTATTTGTTGTAATTCAGTAGCCAGTTAATGACAGCATATCGCTATTAGGTTATAGCCCTCCTAGGTTATGGTTTTCAGAACCGTAAAGCAAGAGTTGCAGGGTTCCAGGGGTTGATTACAGAGGTTTATTGTTATTTCTTACACTTAAATCTGCTAGGTAGGTTAAAACAGCCAAGTAGGAGATCTGGAATAGCGATGATATGCACTTAAACTCTGAAAAATCCCTACCTCTTCTACAGAGTAGAGCTATTAAAGTAGTGCTTATTGTACATTAGCATTCTGTATTTGTTACCTGCAGAGCTACTACAGGGAGTAGTTTGAGCAGGCTGTACCATTTGTGACTTCATGCTACAGCGTTCTCGCTTGCCTGCACAGTTGACCCGATCCTGTATGTCATCAGGGAGGAGATGTTTAACTTGTGACACTGCTAATCCTTTCCTGAAGGCTTTTCGTTCTTCCTGCACGTTGTCCTTTCTTTGCTCTTGTGAGCTGGAACATGCTTGCTCAGCCCAGTGATGAATTCAAGTAATTACCTATGGATGTACCCAAGTCCTGTTGACTTTAACATTAAAGATCAGTGATTGCTTAAGTATCGCACTGAATCAGGACCCCCAGGCATTTTCACATGCACAGGCTAACTTGGGAATTGGTGCACCTTATTGCAGTCCTCCACCGCTGGGAATGGAGAGCAGGCCGGGGACACTCCCACGGCACCGGCTGCGCGCGGAGACAGCCGGGAGCACAGCAGCCAACGGGGGGCTCTTCTGCCCCAGGAAAACCTGCAGTCTGCACAAATGGGATACATGGAAACAAATCGTGATGTTAGACAAAGTTCAGTGTGTGTATTTGGTTAATCCGGTTCTAGAAAGTTGGTCTGCGTGCAGGTGAAAGTTACACAAAGGCACGTGTCCCTGCAAGGAATCTGCATCCTGGTACCGCTCTGTGTGTAGTGTGTACCTCTGCAGAAACCCCCTTTGCAGGAGCTCTGGGGGACGCAGTCCTTCCTGTCTCAGCCAAGTTCTCATGCAAGCATAGAGGTGATTTGTATGTGCCCCTCGTAAATGTGCTTGTCTCCACGTTTTTATTTTGCTGGTATAAATGCAGCTAATGAATGCATTGTGATAGTGCTGTGTTTTACAGGGAACGTTTCAGTACTGTCAAGCCCGAAGAGTCTGGGTTGAACTTGGTATGTGGTGGCATCGAGCCTTCAGAGAACATGATTATCCTCAGCTGGAATGACTGACATTCCTGGGAATCACATCTTAGTTACAAAAAACCTTGGGTCTCCAGCTAATATATTGTTCCAACCCAGCAGACACATTATATATTCCCTGTAGGGGCTCATTTGTGATCCTTTCTGATACACTTTGCACTCACAGTAGTGCTTGCCCCTTATCAAGAGGGGAGATGTTGCTGTTAGAGCAGTTCCAGCCCAGCTGCTGAAGCTCTGTGGCATTGCTTTCCCGGGCTGGTGATGGAGGAGTGGACCTTTGCTTTCTCCATCCCTTCAGCAGCCATCCGTGCTGCTTCCTCAGTGCTTTGATATTCTGCCAGCTGAGGGAGGGAAGAGCCATTTATAAATATTTCTGGTAATACAGTAAGTACTCTCACATGTTTTGCTCACTCATTTTCCGTATCCAGAAATCTATCCGACCAGAATCAGTTCACTCTCTTTTATTAGCAGAAATAGATCCACAACAATTAAAATTGATTTAAAAAAAAAAAAAAAAGAGAAGCAGGAGCAAGCACATCGTATTGACTGTGTGTATATTCACACTGGCTTCCAATCCATGGATAATTACCCCTCAGAGATCGTGTGCAATGTACAGTATGATGATGGAATTATGCACTTTAAAGAGCTTTAGTGAGCCTCTTAGGATGCCAATTTCTTTTCCCTTTTCTTCTTTTTTTCCCCTTCTTTTCATTGCAGCGAGTAATGATTTTTAAATGCACATGACCTGTCCTCAAAACCAAAGTAAGGCATGTCAGTGATGTTTTGTCTCTGGGTCTGACTTTCCTTGAACTGATGCAGTAGAAGTGTACCTGTGAGATGAAGTTGCATGGTCAGAGGATCTCTTGGGATTGCTGATCCTCATTAGTGAGGGGAAAGGCAAGTGGAACTTAAAAGTTACTCATTCTGTTTGGCAGCAGATACCCAAATTGCAATTCCTGCAAGGAAAGAGGGCTTGAAGGAGGCTGTGGGTACAAATCCCTAGGAGAGCAGGCTTTGTTATTTTGGCTGTTTGTGGATCACCTGATCTGAATGCTAAGAATCAGGGGTAGTGATTTCTCTGACCTCTTTATCAGAGCCAGTTGAACTGTTTTGATTTGCAGTTTCACACACACTCACAAAATTAAAATATTGTCTATACATTTCAGCCTAGCTTGTTTTTGGCAAAGTGATAAGCAAGTAAAAAACAGGGCCTCATCGTAGGAAGTGTCAAGCCATCTTAATTTTAGGCAGAAATACCAGCTCCTCCTAGAGGAAAAGAGCCAGTCCGTAAATAGCTCCCAACAGATCCTTTACCCAAGCAGACAAAAGGGTGTGACGTACAGGAGTTGCTGCTAATGCCAGATTTCATCTTTCCACTGGTAATGTGTCACCTAGGTTTGAGTTTGTCTAAGGTGTGACTTGGTGTTCAGGCAGGAGTGTTCATTGATACTCAGTGAACAGCTCCCCAGATCCTTTGGGAGAACATCTCCAAAGGCACTGCCGAAGGAGTTGAAAGGGGAGGTACCTATTGAAACATAGCCATGGGGACTGAGGTTGCAGGGCTGCTGAGCTCCTTGTTCTGGCACTGCGGCTGCATTTACAGATTTTTATCTTTTGTTGACATCTTTAATAAATGATTTAAAACAGCCAGTGGTGCTGTGGTGCTGCATCCTGTTCCACCAGCCCGGACCAGCGGGCTCTTGTGTTAAAGGGAGGGCTCCCAAACACAACTTGTTGCCCAAAAAAAGTCTTTTTAACTGGGACTATAGCAGCTGTGAGGTCCCCACAGCTGCCCTGCTCCTGTTCAAGGATGAATGAAGGTGGGCCTGAGAGTGCTCCCAGAAGTAGGTTGGTGTGTACAAGCCAGCCCTCTCCTGGCATCCCACCTTCCTCAGGGCCCTGTGTCCCAGGAGGTGCAGTGTCCCTGGTGTCCCCTTGTAACCCAGGCTGCAGAAGCAAGAACTCGTGCCGCCATCCACTAGAGCCTGTGTGCGTGGCTCTGCAGGGTGGTTGGATATGTGGTTCCCATGGAGTAGTTGAGTTTATGGGACGTGTTTTGGAAGGGCCGGAGGAAGTATCAGATGCTTCAGTGTACGCAGCTCTTACGTCTCTAACTTCCTCACTCCTCTGGATAATGGTGAGTGGTGCTCAAAGCCACTCACAGCACCTTCGTGTGTGCTCGGTGATGGCCTGAGCTCCTCAGCAGCCTGAGCTGTTCCAGCTGGGCGTTCAGTCCTGCAGTCCCTGCTCTGTCTGGGCACAGCAGTCCATGGGGGGTCTGCTCAGGGCTCCTGGGTGCTCTGGTGAGAATGTTGTGGGGGCTTTTTGTGCTTCAGTGGGCAATAGGAGAAAATGTGCCTGTTTGTGTCCCTGTTTTATGGTTTTGATCTAACTTGAAGAGTCATTCCTTACTCATTAGAGATGTAAATTTTAGGTACCTAATTATGTGTTTTACTTGCCAACTCTCTCCAGTCCCTTTCTTCCATGATCTCGCCACCCTCTTCTCCTCTCATTCCCTTAAATATGTGTAGATGATGAATAGCAAATCTTCTCACAGAATTCTTCAGGAATATTTAGTGTAGGGTTTTGCTTTTGTTTGCTTTTCTGGTGACTTGGAGATGGCATGGTGAGAAAAGAAACATGTGAGCTAAACCTGTTGGTTTGAACATTGTGTCAGAAAATATCCATAAATTGCAAGTTACTACACAGATGTATAGATTTAATGAGACTGTGTAATGCCATTTATTTATGCTAAAGAATCTGACACATACGGTACTGAAAAAAGTTAATACTCTAAGAGTTATTTTATATTTTTCCATTGCCATCTGTCACTGCCTACATAATAATGATACAGGTGAAAGCCTAGCACTGCTTTAAAAAAAAAAAATCAGAATGAATAGTCATTTAAATGTCTTGCTGCTTTAATAGCTGGTGTGTTCTAAGTTGTGGGAAGAAGGCAACAGAGATACCCTCCCCCCATTTTTAGTATATTAAAATTTGGGTTTAAACAGATTTGGATTCTTGAAGTGACTTATGAAAATGGAAAATGACTATAAAGTCTACTGTCGTTTACATTTGGAAAGGTTAAGGGACTAAACCAGATGCTGCCATCCTTATAACATACCATAAGTGGTTCTTGGAGTAGCCCTTTCATGTGTATCTTGAGATGTGGGTGAATTTTTGTGCTCTAAGTTCTGCCTTAATGGGCTGAACTCAGTACTGCTGGGGTCTCTGAACTGTGAGCAGGTGTTTCCAGATCCCTAAATCCTTGTCCTCATTTGCCGTCTCAAATAATTAAACAAAAAAAAATAAAATAAACCAAGTAAGGACATACAATTTTTTTTTTTAGCTGCCTCAGGTGAAAATACATGTCTCAAAGCAGCACCATGCTGACGGAAGTCAGCGTTTACAAAGACACTGGCTTTTAAGAGTTCTTCTTCAACATTGTGTAGTCATACTGTGATTAGGCAAAGCTGCTTTCCATTTTTATTTCTTTTAGTCGTGCAGGAGTCCAGCCTAGCAGTGACTGTCAGGTGCACGGGGAGAAGTCCCTGTGCTCAAGCGTTTGCAATGATCCAGGGCTGCAAATGGACCTGGGGACCTGCCTGTTGCTTTGCAGCAGCCACCTGCCTCCCAGGGTGCAGAAAAGGCTTTGGCTCAAACAAATAAATGAAACAGATTTTGTTGTTCATCTCCTTTTTACAATATAGTGACAAAGACACAAAATATTTTTGTGGCAGGTGCTTATCCTATAATTTTTCATGGGTTGATGAGCTGGGGAGGTGCCTTATTTAGAGGAGGACATGGCTAGGTCAGGTTGCATTAAGATGATTTAGAGTTTCTATAATGAGAAATAAATAAAACTTTTCCTGAAAGCTGTGAATGATGACGTGTAACTTGGTAATGAAAGCCTTTCACTGATTTAAGATAATGTCTTTAGTGGTAAAAATGCCAGAAAATGAAGCAAAGTCCAGACCCAGAGAAGTGATTCTACTGGCTTCACACAATTTCTTCAGGTGTATTTTCAAATATAGTGCAGATCCCTAATGGAAAGTTCCTTATAGATGAAATAATCATTACTGTTATAATTACTACCCTTTGCATATGCTGGAAAGCATTTTAGGAAGTCCTGCACTTTTTAAGAAGCAGAGACAACAGTGAGTGAGCAGTAAGGTTTTGGTCTCTTCAAACTGATGTTATCAATCACTTTATTTTTGTTTATAAGAGATGATCCATATATAGCTGTAGTTTGTCAGCATTTTCCATTACAAACTTCTAGTTTTGGTACCATATAGAGCTCTCAGCAGCCTCTTAGCAAATCTGCTTAGGGGTGAATGTTGTGTCACTTCTCAATGAGTGTGTGTTTCTTTTGCTCCCTTGTTAGAACCTGAACTGGTCTTAAAAAAGTGTTCATGGTTTAATGTTTTGAGAAACAGAGTGTTTCACTACAGGACTGAGCCTTTATTTTTCCTCCTCGCTCTGCTTTTTCGTGTGCATCAGAAATAGCTCTAGTGAAGTAAAAAAGAGCTGTGGTAGGAGAGGAGACTGACAGTGTTTTTGTTGCCCGTTGCAAACAGTAAGAGACTCGCTTTGGGTCGGCAAGGGAAAGGCCGTGGGAGACCACCCACAGCACTGAACCTGCCTCCTGCACTGCACAGCCACTGTGATGTGGAACTTCACAATGGAAAAGGGCCCCGGAGAACACCTGCTGAGCACCACCGCCCCCAGCATCCCCTGCCCCTTGGAAACGAGTGGGAAATCATTCACACAAAGGCAGAAGGTCCCAGTGGCTGCAGCGTGCGGGAGGAGAGAGCAGGGGAGCACAAGGGCTGGGCGGGTCTTGTGTAAAGGCAGAGTTTGTCAGATGACATTTGTCCAGAAAACTGCGTCTTGTACAACAGCAAAAGGAGAGGAAAAAGAAAAATCCTGCTGCCTCTCACCCCATCAAAACAGGAAAAAAAATAGCAGAACAAATAAAGTTATATCCAACACTTGCTCCTAGTTTGACCTTAGGGGAAAATCCATGAGCCCAAGACTATCATCTGACTTAGCTTGAACATCTGTAGAGGGAACAGCAGCTAGAAGTGGAGTCCTGCTGTGTTCACTCATCTGGCATAGGGATCAGGTTCTGGCCCTGCTAAAGGGTAGGGGGAATTGGAAAGGGAAACTCCTCCTTGCATCTATAGGTAATTGGCAGAAACCTTGTATTATGCTAAGCACAGTATTTGTTGCACCGTATTACTTTGTAAGTACAGGCAAAAACGGAGGGGAAGGCTGGGTCATCAGGAGTACTTTTCCTACCCTGGGATATGAATACACGACTCTCGCTTGTGTAAGTGCCGCTTGCGTAGATGCATTTGTGGGTGAAATTTGGCCTGAGGTCTTTCTGGAGAGGAATCTTGCGACACTGAGCAATCATATATATTCAATTAGGAGTTCATACTCTTGCCAGATGGAGGTATGCAGCTTGGGTGGCTTGTGGTGAGCAAACAGTCATGCCTGAAGGCTGGGCATCTGATGCAAATTCTGGGCTAGGTACTGCCATCCTTACTTACACCTAGGAACTCCTTACTCAATGACCCAGCCTTTGGACTTCAGCAGGAATCTCGCTGAATGTGGCCTTGTGGGAGACGGGAAGGATAGCTGGCTCAAAACATTTCTGGTGTGTGTATCATTGAAACCATCGAAATTGGGCCCTGTGGTAGAAAAGAGATCTCAGCTCTTAATGCTGCTCTTGCTGGGATGCTGTTTGCTTAAATCGGAGCCCTTCCAACTGTAACTGTGGTCTTTTCAGCTTTATATTTGCATAAGCTTGTATGGCTATTTGAGCATAAAAGTTGTTTCACAGGTTTCAGTGCTGCAATCTTCATTCCTTGTGTCTGGTCCTGGAGAGCTGGGTTGGGAGAACCACTGGTTGATTTAGCACCATTGCTGCTGAAAGTGTGCGGTGACATCTGGGGTGCTGCTCCACGTGAGCCGAAGCTGGTTGTTGTGACGGCACGGTACGCCTGGTCAGGGGCCTGGTCCAGCTGAAAAGGGTTGATTTTTCTTAGGAAGATCAGTTGTCAACCAGATTGGTGTAGCACCCAGTTCCATGATCCCTGGTGCCAGTATAAAAGATGGAAGGGGTGGGGGTTGAGGGAGGATGGCAACCACAGTTTGTGTCAGCTAAAACCTGACTGAAGCTTGGCTTAGCTTTGCAACAGAATCCTAATTTAAACTAAACTTGGGTGTAACAGACCTGTTAGTCTACACTTACTGCACACACCACCTCCAGAAGATACGGAATAAGTCTTCTGTTGCATTTAGTAATTGACTTCAGAGGTAGCAGGCTTAAACTGAGATTCTTCAATGTGAAAACTAAAAATTTCTAAGGATCCCTAAATAAGCCGATCAGTTCTCACTGAATTTCTGGCGCATTAACCTCCTCCTTGTGGGCTTGAAGAATCCCGCTTGTGGCATGCTGAAAAGGACTCGGCACAAAGTTTCTAAAACATTTCTTTCTCTTTTTTATTAGTTGTGAACTATTTGGTTTGATTTAACTGTTGTGAGTGGACAGAATCCTGCAGAGGTCACTCATGACAAGATGGCGTCACCATCTAAGATTTGCGCTGGCTCAGTGGCCAAAAGCTAAATCTTTGGAGCTTGCAGTAAACAAATTTGACACCCAGCATTGGGAACGTCCATGACCAGACATTTTGGTACTTGAGTCAAGAAAAGAGTTGTGTAATTTCCCTCTTTTGCAGGTGACATTCACCCTCATTTGTTCCATCCAGATTCAGCTTCACTTCTCTCTAAGCCTCCAGAAAGCTTCAGTCTACTGTGAAAGCAAAACTGTCTCCCTTGAAATACACCTTTCTAACCCTCAACTGAAACATCTTCCACTTCAGTGTTGGTAGGACAGCGTTGCCCACAGGTGCCATTGAAGAGACGTCTCCCTCTCTCCTCAGCAGCAGATGCACTGCGGGTGCCTTGAGCAGATCTCACTCTGCTTAGTCCTCAGCATCACAGTTTTGCGGTGATACCTGCTCCTCAGGAGAAGGGGAGACCTGCTCCATTCTCAGGAACTAAACAGTATTTGCTAAAGCTATTTGCTTTTTAATGTCAACCTATTAGCTAAGTACTTTGTGGGTATGAGTGACTGTAGAGCCGATTCTGCGCCCGGTTCTGCCTCTGCTTGGCTGGCATTCTCACCCTTTGTGTGTGTGCCTTTTTAAAAAGGGAAGACTTGCTGGTGCTCTCTTGTTTACACATTTAATAGCTCACAATTAAGCTGAAATGAACTTGAAAAGTGTCGTTAACTAAGACCCAAATTCTACCAGCAACAAGAAACTCAAAGATTAAGTTTTCTTTCACCCAGGACTATTTTGTACTATTCCAGGAGGAAGGTATGTTTGAACATGCATTAAAGTCTCACTACACTTCTGGAGTGATGTAAACACCCTCTTTAAGGACCCTTTACGCTACCAGAGTGCTCTTGGACTGAACAAGAGCCAGGGATCATTGTTTCCAACTTCTGGCATTCCTTACCTTGAACTTTTGAAATCCATCAAGACAGAAGGGTTCTCCCCCCCTCCTCCTTTAATTTTCGTCTTACAAAACACTCATCGGTTTGCCATTCCAGTTCTTAAAATTAACTGTATTACACTCACCCTTGCTGAGTGCTTTTGATAGTGTAGAAACAGGCAGTTTAATAGTATGGGGACACACCACCTCCAAGACTTGTGATATGTAAGAATTGGGTTCAAAACCTGTTAGAAACTGGGTCATTTTCTATTTGTCTGTAGTTGCCAATTGGCAATGTCATTAATCCACTGCCTAGGAGAAGTGCATGATTAAAATAGATGGTGTCACTGACCACTGACAGGATGATATGCACGAGGCTATGCTGTAGCTGCCTGCCATTGTGCTGCTGTAGTTAGGGCTCAGCCTCATTTTCCAGAGGGAAGTAACAATTTCATGATTTTTTTGCATCCGGGTGTAAAGACAAGACACGTCATCCGGGCTTTGAATGCTGCTTTTTGTTGTGTTCTGGACAGGGAACCTGGAGCAGACCCTGGGATTGCTGGTGCCCCACCTGGCACCCATTCTCAGGCCACTTTGGTTAGAGAACACGTTGTGTCTGTGAATGTCCTTCGCTGTGTTCGCCCACGGAGCCATCCAAGGCTCCTCGGGGGCGGCAGGTTTGAATTTTGCCTCCTCAAGGATGAGTATCTGAAGCTGGGCCAAAGCTTTGTTTCCTGCTGGCGAGAGAAGGGCAATGGGGGAAGAGGCGTGGGAGGCCTTGAGGGGTCTGCCTTGACTTGCTGCTGCTCCAGGGGCAGCAGGAAGGGGCTGGTGGTGCATGGCTGCTGCCAGGAAAGGCCAGCCTCTAGCTGGAGACCACAAACCCTCGGTGACAGCGGCCAGCCTGGCTTTCCAAGGCCACAGATAAAATAAGCATTGACCTAGGACAGCAGACAGTGGAGGAGACAGAGGGGTACAGTCCTGCTGGCTTCTCCCTGGTGTGTTGGACAGGAGGAATTTTGCTTCTTAGTGGGAATTGCACTCTTGTTTGCTTGCTTAAGAAGATGTCCAGTGGTTTAATTGACGCTCCACCTGGGGATCAAATCTCTCAGCAAGACAGAACAGGTTTTTTTCCCTGAGATCTCACTTTTGAGGGAAAAATTTCCATGACAGAGGATGAAATACCAAGAATGGTTTTTTTAGGTGGACCTTCCAACTTCTGGTTTGTAGCCACACTAATTTGTGGGTGAAGGAAATATTTTTGTACTGAAAAGTTCACAAGAAACTGTTTAACAGAGAATCGGAGTTTAATTGGCACTTATGAGACATTAACAATAATTGTATTCAATTTGGCCACTCAGGATAAAGTGTGATTCAGGATCAGCTGATTGGTGTGCTGAACAAAAAGAAAAAAAAAAACCAAACAACAAAAAACCACCAAACCCCCAAAAATAAAGAAAAATGAAAAAGAAAGCAACATTAATGTGTAGACTGGCGAGTATGTGCCATTAGCTTCATATTCCCAGACAGAAGCTTTTGTGGTGCTTGTTTTTCTCCACAAGGTGTTCTGCTGGACTGG
Source organism: Cnemophilus loriae (assembly GCA_013397755.1). NCBI lineage: Eukaryota > Metazoa > Chordata > Aves > Passeriformes > Corvidae > Cnemophilus > Cnemophilus loriae. The sequence continues at coordinate 190,814 of VZTF01003776.1, read as the reverse complement.
CAAAAGTAGAAGGAACGTATATTAACTGAAGGAAAATGGTTTGACTTCAAGTTCATGCATTTGCAGTGAGCCAGATTACAGTTTTATCCCTGCTATCTCTTTTGCTGTCTTTTTTTTTTCCTTAGGAATGTCCCAAAAACTTTAAAAAACCCCAACAAAATCCATTTACTTATTTATGCTTTTACCAAGCATGTGAACAAGAAAGGCAAGGGAACAGAGGGTGAAATTTGATGTGGAGCCTTGTGTATGATGCAGGATAGCCATCAACAGCCCTTGAACATTTCTTTTTCCTTTGCAGCAGAGTTCGTTGTGCTCCCTCAGTGCTGTAGGTGGAAACAAAGACAGTGCTGCTGCTCAACGATTGCAGCTTCCGAGGCTGGCTGAGAACAGAGAAAACAAACTATATGCAATTTAAGTGCCTGTTTGCATGCAAGCTACTACACAGCCTAATATGTGCACCAGTTTGATGTAAGGCAGAGGAGATGCCCTGATTAGCAAAGCCCTCGCAATGAGCCAAGGAGATCCCTGCTCCCCTCCTTGGAGACCTGAGGCTGGTCCCAGCTGGAGGAAGCCTTTCTGCAGCTACCAGAGGGTTTCTGAAAATGGCCGTGGCAGTGCTCTGTGTGCATGAAGATGAGGGAAGGAGGAAAAGCAAACAGCCTGCACAGCTCCGTAGAATAGCTGGGATGTTTTGAAGGATGCAGCGTGAATTCCTTGGGCTTTGTGAGCTCCGTGTGCCGGAGTTGTGGAGTGCTCTGTGTGTGTGGGGAGGCTGTGCTTCAGCAAACGGCTCGCGCCATTTGGTTGTGCTGCTTATCCCATTGCATGAAAGCATCATTCAGCAGAAAGAAGTGCTAGGGGAAGGAAGATAAAGTAAGTGGTCTTCCCGTTTGTAAGCTCTCACAGCCTTGTTCTCGTGTGTGCTGAGCAGGCAGAGCTCCACAGCTGTGAATGGGAAGTCACGGTGCTCAGCTTTAACTGCACTCAAGTGTTTATTATTCCAAATCAGAGAAACAGGCAAAAATTTATATACGTAAGATCCAAGGCTTTCTGTCTTGTGAGTACATGTAAATATGCACAGTTGGGATGTAGCTTTTGGATATTTTGTGCGGTACTGTGCCAGGACAGCGTGCAGTCTCGTGGCAGCAAACTGGGGTTTTAGGTGAGGAGCACAGGGCACTATTTCTGGCTCTGCTGTATCTACTTGTGTGGCCGAGTGTATTAAATGCTGCTCCTAAAGCCAGTGAACCGTTTCTTTGGGCTTCATTCTCAGACTTGCTGAATACCCCAAAAGGCTGCTATTATTAGAGGGAACTGCCATTCCTTTGCTCTGAAAGTGGGCTGTCCATAAATCACCAGTGTGTGCTTTCCATGGGGAGGTGGGTCCGGGCCCTCAGCTCTCTCCCTGACAGCCCACAGAGCTGCCAGAGCCCCTCCTCAAGGGTAGATCCTCCCAGTCAGAAGGCTGTTGGCTGTGCCACTTGGGCTCGGCACCAGGGCAGGATGGCTTCCCATGGCTTCTCTTGCTGCTGTGGTGGGGCCAGTCCCCTCCTGCTCCCCATGCAAACTGCCTCCTCTTGACCTGTTTCTACTCCAGGGCACTGCCTGGGGCCACGTCCTGGTTGACCTCTCAGTCTGGGCTGTTTTTTACTCTTTTAAGAACAATAAATGCATCTCTGTGGCAACAAAAATATTAATTCCCTTCTATAAGTGATGCACTCAAATACTTTGTAGTTACAGACCATTTGGATGGCGGTGCCTGTGATGATACTGGTCTGCTGTGATCTGATGCAGCAGTGTCCTTGCTCTGGATGGGCTTTGCCACAACTGTATTTTCTTTTCATTCCTTAGCTCCCATTAGTGCCTTGATGAGTAGTGAAAGATGTTTCAACAGTTTTATGATTAAAAAGAAACATCTTACTGTTGCTTGGTCTCTGGTGCCTTTACCCTGTTCATTATGCTTTCCCCAGGAGTAACAGCAGTGATTTAGAGTTGCCACATCAACACCAGTCTCTGAACCCTGTGTTTTCTGGGAAGGGGAAGAAAGGAAGATGAAGGAGGAAGTCTAAATAGTAGGGTTTTTTCTTCTGACATTTCCAGGCCAGCTGTTTGAAACTGTGATGCCTCACAATGTTTACTTACAATTCTGTTGTTGGGTTCCTGGATGGGGACCCCTTGGCTGTTGCCAATGAGCACAAGTGGCCAGAGTTTGGTGACACCAGGGCAGAGATTTGTGTTCCAGGTCCGCTGCTGTCACTGGCGCTCGTGCCAATGGCCTTAGTACAGAGGTCAAAGACTGCTTAGATATGAAGGCTGAATCACCTCCTTGTTAAACCCCTCAGCAGGATCAAGGCTTAGGGAAGCAGACACGTGAGCTTGCCTTCTGGCTGACACTGTGGATGGAGGCTCTGACTCTGGGATGGGGCTTTCAGCAGATTCGACCAACTCTCGAGGCATCGAAATGGGGGCATCTGGTGATCAAAACACCCCAGCGCTGACACCCTTTCGTGAAAAAGCCCAGTACATTTGTTTCCTTTAAAGGCTTGCTGATCCCACAAGCTTTCAGGTGTTAGAAGAGTTTTATCCTGTCACCTGAGGATCACAGAAATCAGCAGTGAGCATGCCAGTCTCACCAGGCAGATGTGAAAGGTCTTCACCTGCACGTATTTTGCCTGCAAATACAAATAATCCAGCAGTGTAGGTCTCGCTGCAGCCCTGTTTGCCTTGGCAGTGTCCCATTGACATGAATCAGAAGGTGGGAGCAAAAAAGCACTGGAGGCTCATCCAGAGACTGGTCTCCCCTCCATCAGGGAACCTGTCCGTGCAGGCAGGGTGATTTGGAGATTACTGGCACAGCCCACAAGCCTGGCTTCACTAGATCTTTGCATTTGGAACAGTCCTGCTTTGTTTCCTTGCACTGTGCCTTTGGGAGCCCTGCCTCTCGGGGCACTGGGCAGGAGAGGCCTGGAAGGAGCAGCTCTGGCTTTGGCCTTTGCTCCCGTATCTTTGGCTCCTTGAGAGGAAGGCAGCTCTCGTGGTTCAAGTTGAGAAGCAGGAGGTCAGTTCTTAATCCTGCTGCATCTCTGCAACTTTTGGCAGGTGTCTGGGTCACACTGTACCTGAGTTCTTAAGCTTTAAAATAGGGGTAGAAATTAGGAATTGAAGGAAAAAAGCCAACCCAAAGGCTTAAAGAAATAAGCGGTTGTAACTTGCGATGCCGTCACCACCATGAGGCTCTCATGATGGTTTGAGCTTCAAGGCTGTGATTTAATATTGAGAACAGTAAAAAGTTTATCGTTATATTAGTAGTTGCGAACCTGGAAAATACATGGGTTTAATTTTAATTTTTAAATTTTTCTTTTATTTCAGCAAATTCAGTAAAGCTAGAAATGCAAAGTGATGAGGAATTTGACAGGAAGCCCTTGATTCATGAAGATATTATCAGAGCTCACGATGAAGGAAGCAGCCTGGAAGAGCCCTTCATTGGGAGTAACGAGATGGTGGATAACAGAAAGATCCAGGAGCTATCAAGCGAGGGAGGAATCCGGCTTCCGAATGGTAAACTGAAATGTGACGTCTGTGGCATGGTTTGCATTGGGCCCAATGTGCTAATGGTACATAAAAGGAGCCACACTGGTAAGCAGCTGAAAGAAAATCTGTGGCGATGTTGATGTTACCTGACAACTCTTCTCTCTTCCCTTTTCATTCTTGGGGTAGCAGGAGGCTGGGAATGGGAAAAATGGGCTTCGTTGGTTTTGTTTCTCTTCCTGCTTTCCATATTCTGGTGATGCTCTTGCTGGCAAGCATGGTGCTTCCTTTACTTTGATTTCCAGCCTTTTGTTCTTAAAAACAGCGCGTAAGTCTGGAAATTGCTTTTCTTACTGTTCTTGACTGGAGCAAGATGGTGGGAGTCATTCTCTGGCATGGGTGGGTCATGTTGTTCGTGTGTGTGCAGTGCAAAGCTCTTTGAGCCTTTAAGAGGAGTCATAGATGTTCTTCCATTGGAGGTGCTCACAGGTGGACAAGACCAGCAGCTTCCTGGGGATCTCACACTTCTTTTGGAAGTGGTTGGGCCTGGGATGAGCAAACCCTGGAGGGGACACTCTTTACCCAGCGATCCTGGTGCCAGGGTGGGCTTGCTGCTCACTGTGGGACAGCTCTCTCAGGGAGACCTCAGCTGAACCACCCACCTGGCTCCCCCACACCATCTCGATACCATTCTGGAGGCAGCTTTCAGTGCTTGGTCTCTCCCAGCACTTGTACTTTTATTACCATTTCGAGTCCCAAACAGCTTATCAGGCTTGTGGGTCTGAGAACTTAAGAGGCAGAGGGAACCTCTGCGGTATGCTGATTGGGCAGGTCTTTGTGGATTGAAAAATGAGGCCTTGAGCTTAAACCGGGGTATTTCAGGGGACTTGTGGCTACTGTGGTAAAATGGTGTGCCCAGGAAGCTGGTACTCACTCCCCTGTGCTGCCCACTCCTCAGGTGGGAGCAATAGTCACCTCCAACAGAAGTACAGCTGGTGCCAGAAGATGATGCTGTCTGGTCTTGCAGCGGTCTGCTTTTGATTCAAAAAAGCACTTAAGCTTCTGCTTAACTTTTATGAGATTTAAGCACATGTAAGTCACCTGAAGGGCTTCAGTATATGCTTAACTTTGGATACACACTTAAATCTTATTAAGGTTAAGCACAGGTTTTTGTGTGGAGCCTCAGCGGGTGTTTGTTCTTTGTATTTTTTGGATATTTTGCTTTTTATCTTTGCTATTATTTAATGGGGTGAGAGACTCACTGACTGAGATCTGTGAAGATATAAAAAGAAAAGTGGAGTTTTAGAGTAGAGTAAGAAAGACTGTGTAATCCCTTTGTAAACCTGGTAGTTTGCAGTCCAGTAGTGTGCTCTTGATGGGCAAGAAATCAATAGAATTTCTGTCCAGAGGAATAATAAATATATATTACATAGTTAATCTCCTGTATATAAGTTGTATTGATAATAACTTGACCTAAGTGTGTAATGCAAAGCATGGCAGTATCGTTTATGATGCCCTCATGATTTTAGACAGGAATTACGAGAGGGGAAAAGCATTAGCTGGGGAATCAAAACCTTGATTAACAATTTGACGTGCTGTTACTAGAAGAGGGAAAGAGAAATAAGAATGTACCAGACTGAGTCTCCAGCTTTCAACCTCTCAAAAAGTTTTCACTGGTGCTTGCATGTATCTGAGCATATGTATTGTAGGTGCATCAGAGTCCATGTATTTGAACTCGAGCAGCTAAACTAGCTGTGCTAAATTTAGATTTAGGTACTTAATTAAATGGTCTGCATTTCTGAGGTACCGAATAGCTGATGCACCTTTAAATACAGGCAAGCTGCCTTTTTCATGTTAAAGAAGATGTGTAAATTCAAAGCGAAAGAAACAAAATCTCATCTGCGTGCGGGCGAGACGGCCGTCTGCGGGTGCATGGGCAGCAATTGCGTAACTGGTAGCTTTTTCCTTCGGGCTACTGCTGGTTCCTCGGAGAGCTCTGACTCTTTTCCCATCAGAGCAGAGGAGCTGGGATGTACTGTTCTATACAGATGATTTCAAGCATATAGAAATGGCATTTCTTTTAATGCGCAGCTCGGTGCTCTGTTCTCGGTAAACCAGTTGGCAAATTTTGCGGAGGATTTTTTTCCTTCTACTTTGTTTGTTTGTTTTTTAATACATGCTGCTACTTTGCTGTCCACAACAGAAAGAGTAGTTTGCTTGAATTTCCACATCCTGGATTTTAAGGCATATTTTTAATGTACTGGTATCTATCTTGTAAAGTGCAGTATTTTAAAATATATTGCCACTTCCTCGGCAGCGGGGCGTGCTGGGCTGGCCTCAGCTCTGGAATGAGCCCTGACCTGTGGGTAGTCTGGTTTTGCAGCCCAAGGGAGAATGGTGGAGAGAAGGGAGGTTGTCCCTAGTGAGTGGAAACAGATGACATTCTTTATCAGCTAATCCAACTGGCATGTACATCCCTACCTTTCAGAGCCAATTTAAGTATGTTTTGGGAGCTGAATCCTGCTTTACTCTCCTCTTTAACTGCACACAACCAAAGCATGATCTGGCCAGTTGTTTGCATTGGCAAAAACTGAAGTCCTTTTCCCTTCCCCGAAAACCTGTCAGCATTTTATGTAAATCACCCAAAATGCTGTGGTCCATAGCAGAGGCTGTAATTTGTGTGTGTGCTGGGGTGAATGCAGCTTTCCTTGCACAGGGGATCGAGGCTTGGCAAGAAGCTGTGCCCTAGGCTCTGGCTGTGCTATGCACAGAGAGGGGCACACTTTTCTCCAGCCGTTATTCCTCTGTTCCTGAAGAGCAGTTGTCTTCCCTGCCACATTATGGTAGCTCAGTCAAACATACAGAGATGGGGAAAATAATCTGTGCCACGGATGAGGCCAGAGTAGGTGAGCTCAGTGTCCCATCTTTGATCCTGGTGTGCAGTCCCCCTTTCCTGTGATAGACCAAGCTGGAGATTGTCCGTTTATCCCTCAGATCGTGGTCCAAGTGATGCTCTGGTCTGCAACACTTCCATCACGGGGCCTGTGGCACTGCTGATTCTGCCAAACACAGCGTTTCTCTGAAAAACTGCTAGTTGAGGTGAAGTGTTTTTGTAATCCGCCTGTGCACCAGGAGAAGGCCTTTCTATTTATTTGTCATTGCTGACAGAAAATAAATAAAATGCTTGGTGTGGGAATTAAACGTGATGCAATCCCTGCATTAGTGAGCAGGGTAACCCCCTCCCTCACTTGCCACATCTTTGTGTCAGAAAAATAGCACGAGTTGGATTTATTTTCCACCTTTCTCATACTGTGCACTTCTGGTCCAAATTTCGTACTCCACAGCACATTCCTCAAGTTGCAGGATCTCTATCAGTTTTTTGTTACTGCAGGAGATGACTTGGTCGTAGAATATTGCCATTGGATACTCCAGGGATTTGTGCTTAGGGATGTAGAGGGAAGGGGAGAAAGAGAAGAGGAAAATAATCCAGGTTTTCTGAGATAATGAGAAGGAACCTCAGTGATTTCTTACCTCTTTATGCTTTCTGCTGTGGACCTGAATTAAAATTTCTTGCTCTTTGTGTCTAGTAAAGCAGGAACCATATTCTGCTATAGCCATGCTGATACTTCTGTGCTCTGCGAGGTCCACTTGTTGTTCTCCCTTTTGCTGTGAATTGTGACCTTGTTTTATATTATTTTTTTTTTCCCTGCTGTAACATCTAGTCCCTTATCTAGTCCACTGCTAGATTTTGAAATGCTTTTTATTTCTAAGGGAAGGCTAGCATCACAGAATCATGGAATGGTTTGGGTTGGAAGGGACCTTAAAGGTCATCCTGTTCCACCCCCTGCCATGGTCAGGGACACCTTCCATGAGCCCAGGTTCCTCTAAGCCCCATCCAGCCTGGCCTTGGACACCTCTGGGGTTTGGGCTTCCACAACTTCTCATCCTCATTGTTTTGTAAAATGCAGAGGTTAAATGCTTTCTCTGTGTGGATGCAGCAGCACAGTGGCAAAGCACAGCCTGGGGAGAGGCAGTGAGGATGTCAGCCTTGCCCCACTCTTACTTTGGGCTGCTGGTATGTTACTTTTAGGCTTTTTTAGGGGCGTTAACTGCAGGACGGTCTCAGATCTTTGCTTGGGCTCCACAAGCATTTTGATACCATAAGTCAGTGAAATGAGTTGTGTGCCCATGAGGGAAATGTTCAAATTCTGCTTTAGCACCCGTAGCATTACACCTGAACATATGCAAGCCTGGAACTCTGAATGCAATTTAACTTTTTTTTCCGTGCAGAGTTCAAGTTTTTATGACAGAAGTAGTAAATGAGGAAAAACCCAGTTGTGTTGTTCCGTATAAAAGACTTGTATGCCTAAGCAGCTAACCAGGAGCAAATTTAAACAAACGGTCATATAAACACATTGTGATGAACTCCACTGGACTGCCTCTCTCATTTTGCTAGCAGAAAGGGGTTTTCTGGTTTAATTTCGAAACGTAACCTAGTGCAGCCTTCCTGTCTCTTGCAATGTTAATAGATTTGGCACTGAATCAAAAATTTTAGGGCTAAATTTCTGAAAGTTGAGTTTTCTACTTAGGTTCTGAACTCTAACTTTCTGAAAAGTCATCTCTTTTCCTACTTAAGCATAAGGAAGGGGAGCTGAGATTTGTGAAACTGCTCTGGGCAGAAGGATGTGTTTTACTTGCAGTACTCGATAACTAAACTCTTCTGATAGTTTTGCCAAGTTCACTTAAAAGATTTTTCTGTCTTAAGAATGCAGTCATAAATTTGTGCAGAGGACAATTGGAAATCACCCAGGATTTCCCAGGAATTTTTCATGAGAGATTTGTCACTACTGTTTTATAATAAATTGCCCTGTCTGGAAGCAGGTTTTTCCCAACAAAAAACCCTACTAAAATCACTGATTTCATGTGATGTGCAGGCTGTTGAGTGAATCAGATAGAGCAGTAAGGAGATATGCAGACTAGTTACAGTCCCTGGAATAGCAAACAGAGGAATGGAGCAGTCTGCTGCTCTGTGTCTCGCTTGGGTAAACACAGGTTGGAGCATCGCTGATAATTCCTTCATGTTCCTGGGACAGAGCAGAATCAGAGCAGTTGCAGCATCTGATGAATCAGGAGAAATGTTTCATTTCAACAAAATGAATATTAACAAAGGCCTATTGTTGAAGAGTGAAAATCAGTATTATTAGTAAGAGCAAATACTTTCTGATGGCAGAAAAGTATTTTCTTATTATTGCTTATGTTGGGCACAGTAATTTTGTGTTAAGAGGCTGGAAATTAAAAATCCCATTTGAGAAGTACTTAAGCTATATTTTGCATATCAAAAGTATCTGCCACACAAAAAAATTTGAGTTCCCAGATACACATGTAACCAGGAGAGATGTCGAAGTCCCTCTGGACTTGGTTTTTATGTAGCAGGACTGCTGCTGTAGGAATACCCTGACTGTTATTGAGAACCAGTGCATTAATTTGTGAGTCACTCCACCTTTGATTTCAAATGGACAAAATGGACAAATGTTACCAGCCAAGGGCTAGGAAAATCTAAGTCTCCTTGGTTGCCAGGTCTGTGGGCTCCACATCTTCAGTCAAATTTCTGTTTTAATACAGAAAATACCTCAGCTTTGCAGCACAAATATCAGTGTTTTGCACTGGTCTGAGATTCGAAGAAGGTTAACTCATACTGAAACTTCTGCACAGCACTTCCGTGCCGAGGCGGGAAAGGAGTGCTATTGTGCAGGGAAGCTTCCAATTAAGCAGAAAAAGGAGTTGGTTTGCTTTTTGAAGCAGCATTTGACATCTGTGAAATCTATTAGTAGGAAGTTCATCGGCTCATTCGCCTGGTTTCAGGTTGTATCAGCCTGCCAGCACTTGTAGCTTGTGCAGTGAAGTCTCCATCCAGCTGTCATATATTAGAGATACTGTGAAAGAAAGGCCCGTGTCTTGCTTGTCCTATCTTCAGGGGTCCACTTCAGCATTTGTCTCAGGATTTGTTTACACAAGAGCAAGTTAACCTGTGTACTTCAGATACTGGTGTAACTCAAGAGCAGTAATATTTCATTACTATTATTCATTATTATTTTTACTGGAGGAGACATAGCAGTAATGGATGCATGTTAAATAATGAACTGTGAGGTTTCAGCAGTATTTTACTGTAATTAAGAGGTAAATATTGAAATAATACTTTTAAACTAATATTTTCTTTACCTGTAAAATGATAAAACTCTATGGATGTATTTATTTATTGATTTAATTATTGACTGGCACAAGCCCCTCTTACAAAGCCTTTAGGAAAGATAATACTTGGCAGCTGTGGTTTACCTTGCCTTCTCCATTCCTGAAGTAGCTTAGAGAATTAAATTCCCTCTGCAGGAGAGCAAGGGTTTTTAGGCATTCCTGGTTTTGTCTGGCTTTAGACTCTAAATCTGGTTGAAAAGAAACATCTCTTTTGTTTGGTTGGCTCTCCCTCCCCCTCTTGCCACACTGAAAGTCACTGAGTTGAGGGGGTTTTCTGCCCTGGTTTAGCTCAGTAATAGAGAAGAGATTTAATACTTAAAGTAGACTAAAAGTATTTTGCAGTTACATTGCAGTCACATAGTTTCCAGTGCCGAAAAGCACAAAACTTGCTCAGTCACCTTTCAGCAGAGTTCTTACTTTATTAAATCAGTGTAAGTACATAGAGTCAAGCAGTAAATACATAGCTGTAAGTGGTGAGGAAGCACACCGTGCTTATAATTGTCATTACTCTCTCGGAGTCGTGTGTGTGCCACCTTTATAGATCCATAGTTCCTGGTATGTCTGTGTTGCCATCACCCCCAAAAACATTTTAAACGCAGTCAGGGACCATCATGTAGAGAAAAGCTGTGTTTAAAGACTTTTTGTGAGTGGATGTTTAATTTGAAGTATGATTGATTTCAGCTTATGGGTAAAAACGCGGAGTTTTCTCAGAAAAGTAAGGGAGGTGAATAAGGATGTCAAGATTGTTATTTTGTTACTGGGAAGTAATAATTCTGGAGAACAGTTTACAAACCTACCAGGAAAAGGCAGCAGGAGAAATAATTGGAACACGGTCTTCTCAAGGCATTGAAGTGATAAAGAAGGCTTGTTTGCTAGTATCTGGAGCGGGCATCAGACAGCACAGTTCTTGGAAAACCAACAGAATCTTCTTGCTATTCAGTCGTTTCTTGTCTTTGTGCACCCTTCTATTGGATAATGGCCTCTCAGATTAGCTGTGCTAAATGTAAAAGCTGCTAATCAATAGCACGAAGGTGTGACCAAAATTGCATCCCACAAGCCTGCCGCTTAAACAAGGAGCTGGAATCGAGTGATTGGACAAAAGTGTAGCAAACACATCAAAGCAGCTATTTACCCAGAATGAAGCCAGTAGGAGAAATGAATTCAGGCTGGCTTTAAATAGATACAAAGGTTATTTAAGGTAAAGTGTGCTATTGGAGCGGATTCTGTCTGTTGCAAGAGAGAAGCAGACTACGGGTGATTTTGTGGTGAGTGTTTTCATGTCGTCTTTGCCATCAAACTGTGGTGCAGTGACTATTTGAATTCCTGACTGAAGGCTTTTGGCATCTCTAGAGCAGCCAGTTTTTGGAGGAGTAATACCTGCTCATATGTGGCCTCCAAAATGTCAGAGATAAGGGGGTGATGTAGTGGGTAAAACACAGTAACTGCATGATTTTAAATACAGCAGGAGTAAAAGGAAAGACTTTAGATTCTGTTAGAAACGTGCTACCTTCTTTCATGTTGTCATCCTGAAACTAAAGCTATCATTCCAGAACACTCAGAAACGTGTCAAAGGAAAGGGTTTTGCCTGTTTTCTCAGACAGCGAAAGCAAAACAGAAAAGAAAAAAAACCCCGTGTATTTTTCTACTGCAGTCTCTTTACATATCTCTGTTATGGACATTTTGAAATGATATAAAAGAAGATAATGGCTAATCAGATCATTTAAGTATAATGTGGGAGTTTGAAAGGGAAACCACAAACTCTTTATCAATTCTAATGAGCTCATGTTCAGTGTATTGGAAGAAGAGCTTTATGCTGTGATTTTTTTTATTATTACTCCATAACGTTCTTGGTGAGATTGTAGGAACCTTAGTATCTCCTTGAGTACCTCTGCAGAGGCCTCAGATGTGATTTCCATCTCCCACACGTGAAATAAAGTTGCAGAGTATGGCATATACATGGCATACCTTGTGCTGCCCTCCTGGCAGCATCATAGTCCTGACAGTGATTTGAACCACTGACACAAGAATTCCTTGTGGACATCGGTTAGAGCTCTCTCCCTCCCTCTCCTTGCATTTGAATCTCCAGATGTGTTTTGGACTTCACCCTAGACAGACACATGAACTACTTCAGTACAAATGTAGCATTCATTTTGTCCAGCAAGGGAATAATTGTTTTAAAGCGGTTGCAAAAGGCTTTGGAGAGATGTGGAAGATCACATGATGTGTTTGTTTTTCACAAGATCTGTGCTTCAGGCCACTGAATTCAAAGTCAGAAGGTCCCAGAAGGACTTGGCCAAGATTCCATAATAGGTGATACATTGAAAAACATGGATGAGGCCACTTACATCTGAAATCTCATGATCAAGACCTTGTTGAGCGGGGACCCCACTTGATGTAAACATTGGATAATGCTTTAAATTGGAAGAGGGTAGATTTAAATTAGGTATATGGTAGATTTAAATTAGGTATATATGGAAGAAATTCTTCCCTGTGAGGGGGGTGAGGCGCTGGCACAGGTTGCCCGGAGAAGCTGTGGCTGTCTCGTCCCTGAAAGTGTTCAAGGCCAGGTTGGATGGGATTTGGAGCGATCTGGGATAGTGGAAGGCGTCTCTGCCCATGGCAGGGGGTGGAGCTGGATGGGCTTTAAGGTCCCTTCCAACCCAAACTGTTCTGGGATTCTGTGATCTAAAGTCCAGCTGCAGTGAAGCGCTTGAACGAGTGGCCAGCACAAGTATATGCTTGTGTTCAATTGATTTGCTCAGCAGGACATAAGCAGGTGATTAGAGCTGACTGCCTGCACAGGACTGCTGGAACAGTCTGACTGCCCTCAACAAATGTTGATAAAGAGTATGGTTTTGATAATGTTCCAGAAAACCTGTGTGAGTTCATCAGGGGTTCTCCTCTAAGTAAGAAATTTTTTTTAAATGGTGGGGTTTTTTTAATGGACCCAATCCCCACTGTCTAAGGCAAATATGAAGGCTTAACATAAAAATGAGCTTTGGATGTGTGTGTGAGTGTGTGTGAACACATGGGATGAAGTGATAGGGCAAGGTCTAGGGTTTCTGTTAGTTTTTCATCAAACCAGTCTTTTTAATTTGTTTTACGTAGAGTGCAAATTTGCCTGTTTCACAGTTTAATGGTGTAAGATTTTTCTCAACTTTCGGTACTGCCCAGAGCTTGCAGCCCTGATCCTCACTCGCAGCCATTCCCTCCATGTCACTCTAGCAATGCAAAGCAGCCTTTAAAAAGGGCTGTCAGTTAGAGTATAACGCAAGCAAAGGGTTTGGTTTGAACCAAAGGCCTTAACACCTTTGCTAAGGTCCAGTTGTTATGGTCAGTTCTGAAAACTCGTATGGATTGGACCTATACTAAAAATAAGTGCAAAACCGTAGAAGTAAATACTGCAAAACCACAGCTATAGATCTAAATTTTCAGCAGAGCTCATCTTTTATAAAGGATAGAAGCTCTGAGGTGAAGAACTTTCAAGAAAACCAGGAAGCATTGATCACCTCAAGGAAAGAGCCTCAAATCACTATTGGAGGCTTTGCCCATTGTGCAAAAGAAACGGCCTCTGACTTTAGAAGTGCCGTGTGATGGTGGTGGTGGGGACTGTACCCATGTGCAATGGCACTGGTACAGAGTGGGAAAGTGGCCTCTGTGCATCCTCCGATGTGTGTTGACAGCTCTCTCCCTTCCCCTTCCCTTCCAGGTGAACGCCCCTTCCACTGTAACCAATGTGGAGCTTCTTTTACCCAGAAGGGGAACCTGCTGAGGCACATCAAGTTGCACTCTGGGGAGAAACCGTTCAAATGTCCCTTCTGTAGCTACGCCTGCCGGCGGAGGGACGCCCTCACAGGACACCTCAGGACACACTCTGGTGAGCCCACCTTGGCTTCTCCTCACACTTCTTCCTTCCTTTATCACTACCGTCCCAGTGCAGCAGGTAGTGAAAATAAAGTGTAGCTCTGGGTCTGTACCATCCTCTTCAGAGAGTGCAGCTCTCAGCTTTGGGAAAGCCTTGATGTGAATCAGAAAAGCTGTGGTTCAGCCACACCTCTCCTTTTGTGTAACTGAGCTCCTCTGCTGATGCTATCGCATTTCCCTCTCAGTGTCTCCTTGGGTGTATCCTGGCTTCGCTGGCAGATTGTTTTGACACTCTGGGCCCCAAAGTGGCTGTGAAATTCCAAAGATCACAAAGAATAACTGTGGGCTCTTAGAAGCCGGCTTTGCAGTTCATACCCATTTCTTCATCTAATAAATGCCATATGCTGGTTGAGTTCAAACTTGTTCATCTTTCAAAGCCTTCTAAATTGCATTTTTGATTCAGTTAGATCTTGCTGTAAAGTCCTAGCTCACGGCAGCCATGGCACTCGCCGTAGAGCCGAAGGTGGTCAAGAGAGATTGGGTTTCTCTTGCCTTGTTAAGTGATAGGATCATGTCTGTATCAAGACTGCTTGATACAGTTTCTTGATAAGTTGTCGAGAAATACCTGTCTCATAGCTGTGTGCTGGTAGTCGTGTTGGAGCCCCAGCAGTGGGGATCAGCTGTGGTTTTAGTCCCTGTCCCTGCACCAGGGGGCTGCATTCTGCCCACTTACTCATCTGTGTAGGACTCCTTAGTAAGATCTTAACTTGCTGCCTTTGTATCTCCTGAATGTTCAACTTGTGTGTTCGGGCCATTTATAAGAGGCTGTGTGTTTAATTGTTGAATGAGCAGAGATAATTGGACTGGTTGCAAGTGACAGCATTACAGACGAACTTCTTTGAGGTGTTAGCAAATGTGTAACTACTGAAACACAGTGGTGGAAGTGCAACTGCAGGCAGAAATCCTGCATGAGCTTCCTGACTCTTTATATGTATTTCTTCTACAGAGTCAACCTCACGTCAGCAGGAGTTTCTGTTTTAGGAGCATTAAGTTGGTCTTAGGATACAGAGTTGCTTTGGCACTTCCAAGAATTGTAAAGGGTAAGCTAGTAAGCTTCTTCACGTAGATTTGGGAGTATGCAGGAAGCTGTATTGATGCAAAATGCTGACAGAAAGCTTGAACTTCCAAGGGAGTCCAAGAGTTGGGGCTAGGCTGGGAGAGAATTGCTTGAGCTGGATTTGATCTGAAAGTCAGTAGAGAAAATGTCTGTGGAACTGTGAGCTGCAATTTTCACACATCTGACAATAACTGTAGTTTCAACTGGAAATTTAAAAAGACAGAACACAATACAAATGTTCACAATTAAAACAAAAAAGGAGTTGTGACAAAAAAATATCCCATATTATGAAACACAAACATTGCGGTTGAAGACAATATGAATGTAGATTTTGTTACCTAGATGCTGCCATTGATAGAGATTGTTCTTCCTATGTGAAGAGCACGTGGCTGATGGTTCTGTGTTTTGCGTGAGGATGAAATGTAAAGGTGTGGGATTTTCAGAAGGCACCTAAGCTGCTTAGCACGATTTCCCCTGGAGCTCCTTCCCTAACTGACTTAGCTGTGTTCAGCTCTGCTCAGCTTGTAATTTTAGGCTTTGTTTTCAGTGGAGAAAGTGTCACCCCTCTAAGCATTCAGATGCAGCAGCTTTCAGCAGAGGGTCAGCAGGAACAGATGAGTGCTCCACAATACTCTCCAAGGCAATTCCTAGAGTAGCGTTCACAGGTGAAGAGTTAAAACCTGGATTATTGCCCTAAAACCTGGCATCCCCCTGCACGAAGTTGAAATGCCACTCTGGCCATGGGCGTGGAAGTTAAGGTGTCTGTCCCTGCCATATAAGCAAGCTGGGTTGGCTTATGCACACCTGGATCATGGAGAAGATGGGTAGATGTCCTGTAGGGACTTTAAACAGTTTCATGTCAGTGTGCTGTACAAGCATTCTGTGCTCTCATAAAGCACACTTCACAGTCTGTAAGTAGGCCTGGAAGGTAGAGCAGATCCAGCGACTGCAGCGAAGGTCTTTTCCAACCTGAATGATTCTATGATTCTGTCAGTGTTTACATCTTCTGCTATTTCTGACCAGAAAAGATGCTATCAGATAAAATATAGAAAGAAGAGGTTGAACACTCTTTTTAAATATGAGACTTCAAGCCTGGTACACTTAGTGTCTAAGTTGAGGTGAGCCTGTATATATTTTTGTAAGAGGAAAGCTTTTTAGATCAGATCCTCAGCTGGTGGAGATTGGAATTATATCCCTTAAGTAAGGAAAGTACTTCTGTTTTGCACCAGCTGAGAATCTGCTGCACGATTTCGTAAACACAACACCAATTCCCTTTTTTTAATGTACATATGTATATTCTTTTCCTCCTTAAATAAGAGAGTTCTATTAATAAAAAAATAAAATAAAATACCAGAGCAAAGCCCCGTAATCTTTTCTCCTTCCCAAGAAGGTTTAAACTACTATGGAAGGCAAATTATGCAATAAAGGAATTGAAGAATTCTGTTTTATCTCTTTTTTTCCCCTCTCAGTTAGTTTGATTTGTGGATTTGAGAGCACTTTGCTTGTGTCACCACTTAGTCAGTGACATCTTCTCACTGCTTCTTTTTAGTCAGTTCTTCCTGTACTTAGTGCAGTTTTCATACAGTACAACAGGAAAGGTGAAAAAATAAGGAAATGTAGATGCAAACAGAAATTAGCAGAAGCATCTCTGAGATATCTGAAATAGCCGATACTTATTAGTAACTTAAAAATAATTACGTTTTTTTCCTTTGGTTTGATGTTTGTTCATGCTTTTTAATGGTATTTCCTGTTGATTTGAAAAGTATTCTAAGCATCACAATCTACATTTTGCATCCTCTTCTTGTGCAGAATATCTTACTGTGTAAGTGTTCCCAGACTGAATGGTTAACAAAATATTGCTTCGCATCTGTAATGCTGCTACTGCTGTTTAGCCCTAAATAATTAAGGACTTATCTTGCAGTGATTGACTCCTGCAATTATTTACCTTTTACGGACATATGGAGTTCTGATGAACTTCATGTCTACATTTTCCTCCCACATGCAGCTGCTTTGGTTTCAGGAATATAATGATGCCTTCAGGACATCAGTAGGATAATGCCTGGGGAGAGATTCATGTGCAGAATTACACTAAGAGTGGGCATGTACCTCAAGGTACTTACAGGACTTTCAAGTGTTGTTTCCAGAATTAATTCCATAGTTCCACAACCCAGATAATACAAAAGAGATGCCAGAGAGGGCTCCCAGGACGGGAATTTAAGAACAGGCTGTGGAGTGCTGGAGCAGAAGTTGGTAGCCCCCTCCTGCAGGATGCACTGGACAAATCAGTGGGGATTGGCTTCACCTTGCATGGCTTTTGCTGTTTTAAAGGGAAAAACATCTAGGCAAAGCCTATCTGCTGATGGCATTCACAGAGTACCTGCTATCTCACCCTGAGACGTGCCTGTCTTCTCCATCCCCTCTGGAATTGCACAACAAGACAATGGGAAAGACAAACTATATGAGAGAAATTCTGCTGTAGGCAGTTAATGAACAAACCTCCGAAGTTTTAAGGAAGGCAGCTGAATCTGACAGGTCAGTCTGATGGTTAAAGCCATCCAGATGCTGACCTCCATATTTTGAAAGATTTCACAGCCTGATGCTGTTTCACCCCAAAAAGCCAGGCATCCTCAGATGGGCACATGAACTTAGCAGTTATGTTTTGGCATGGATTTCTCTTGTGTCTAAAATGGAGCTGAGTCAGCCCTCTCCTCATAATGCTGTTGTAAACATAAATGCTCTGACAGTGCTTGAAAAAGTCAAGGCTGCAGTGATGAGCAATCTGGAAGAGCCCATAGCAAACACAGGCACCTCAGTTTTCAGAGCAGAGCTTGGGCAGTAAGTCGGAAATGAGGGATGGGATCACTTGCTAAGGAGAAAACAAAACTCAGAATAGGTTTTGACTAAGTGAAAATGATCCATCAGTTGCACTAAGTAAGGATGGTCCTGTGTGCCAATTGCTTAAAACACTGTCTCGTCATGTGTCCACACAAACTGTCCACATGAACATTAATTCTGGAATTTCCTGATTCTTCTTTTTACTTGGCAGCTTCATGTTCATTACTGTGGGAGTATGTAAGTGTTATTCATATATGAAAGTAGCTTTACTGTCTGTTTCTTCCTAAAAAAATGGGTAGTCAGATTATTATTTTTTCACAGAAGATTGTCCTCACAATACATTTTAAAATCTGCTTTGAAGCTACTGCTTTTCTGCTTAGAAAGTCTCCCCTACAAATAATTTTTTTACTTTTAAGAAATATTTATTTTTCTTCCCCCTCTTTCTCCTGCACTGCTGCTGCATGTTTGTTTCTGCCCAGCTCTTCAATGGCACTGAACTAATGGTTCCCCTTTATTGGCGAAAGAAAAGCAGAAAGCCTTTGTTTTGAAAAGAGAGGCTTAGGCAAAAACTCCCAAAAGCACAATCTCAGCAAACCATGTACAGTGTGCAAGATAAAAGGCATGTATAATTAAAAAGGAAAATGCCCTGTTCATGGCAACTCTTTCTATGTTTGCTGGTTAGCAAGTCCATGTTTCTCATGTCTTCTGGTCCATGAGGACTTTCTTCTCAGCCCTGCCTGGGTGGCAGTGAGCCATCCGAGGTGTGCGCACGCCTGGAGTTGGATGGCAGACCTGAGGAGTGCTATCCGTGTGTGCAACTGCGCTCGGAGGTAGAAGGAACCTGTTTCCTAATCCTGGTGACATGCCTGCCTCAATACTTGTTTGGGAGAGTCCCACTTCCGAGTGGCTCAGTTTGGCTGAAAAATTGGATGAACAAGTGCTGGAATACGCGGTGCTGTGCATGAGTTCCCGGCTGTCAAAAGCCAGTGAGAATTCCTGAAACAGTGGCAAGGATGGTTATTAAGAATAATGAAGTCAATGTTTTAAACTGCTCTTTTTCATCTTGGGAGAACTTTTGCTGCTGTTAATATCTCCACTCTTAAAAGGCCCAGTATCCACTCCGTAACCATGTTTTTGAGGATGGGAATGTCGTAATTAGATGAATCTTCTGATCCAAAGTTCTCATTACACTCTGAACTGGACTGACTCAAACACTTTGTGAATGGGGAAAAAATTAAAAGCGGACACATAGGATACTATCTGTGAAAAATCAAACGTGTGTGTGAAGAGGCAAGGGGATATTTTGCACACAAATGCCATTTCTCCAAACAGGTTAGCAAACAGCATCTTCCCTCGGTTGTGATGAGCTGGTAGTATTTATTCTGTTGATCTGATACTTAGAGCTCTATTTAATCAGGCAGAGCTGCTCTTCCTCTCAGGTTTTCTTATGCTGTTTCAGTTAAACTCAGTGGAATTACCCTCATCACAAAATCATTTTGGGTTTTTCTTATCGGGCTGTGGGTTCCAAACCGCTGTGAGCATGTGCGCAATCCTGCAGTGGCTCTGCTTCTCATTACTGCTTCCAGCACCTGGAGGCCTTCACTCCATGCTGGAGAGAGTCTAAAATCTCTGGTATTCCGCTTTCCATTTGTTTGTGTGTGCGTTTTTAGAAGGTAAGCTCAAAATGTGTACAGGGGAAGGAGTTTGCTATGCCATGGCTTTATGCCCTGGGAATCCTTGTTTAAAATTGAATCGTCTGTGGAGCCCTCTTGTATCCCATGCTTTGCTAGAGCCCCACCTGGACCTGATTCTTGGAGTGCAGGGATTTTCTTCATCTCCAGAGCACTACTGTGAAAAATACTAATATTGGCTATATGGAAAGATTATCTTTTATGCTCGGGATTATCTCAGTATAGAAGCTTGGTCTTTTCTACAGAGCATAATTACCACTGAGAAATCATGAATCAAAGAAAATCTTTGATTTAAAGATGCTGTAGGATCTTGATCATTCCAAAGTACATTTGGTCTTTGTTTTCAGGGGAACTTGTGAAAAGATACAGTTCCACCCAAAGCAAGGAGTGTTCACTTCTATATTTTGGACTTTAAAAGTCTTGAAATTCCGTAAAGATTCTCTCTTATCTGCTGTAGTTTAGGAATCAGTCTTTATCTGTTGAATGCAGGAAATCTGCTTTTGACAGATAAAACAGAGAAACAGGAGGAGTGGTCCTGGCGAGCAAAGGTAGATGGGCTGTGTACCAACCTCATGAATCTCTGTCTCTCTTAGGACTGGGTATCAGCTTCCCTTTTCCCCCACTCCTGTGTGGAGTGTGTGATTGAGATATCGGGAGCAGATGCCCTGCAGCTCCCTGTCTCTTGTGGTGCCCCAGTGCAAGCAGAGGAGGTGGTCTGTTCTTTTAGTGCCTGGGCTCTCCCTGTAAATTGGCTGCATAGGGAAAGATTCATCCCCTCCCCTAGAGATGAGAGACACCAACACCATGGAAGCATTCTCGTTCATAATGTCAGTCCACAGCAAGATTAGCAGGTGCTAACATTTATCCTGGTGTCTGTGAGGCTGGTCTGGTCCCTCCTGCTGCCTCTCCTCGTGGACCATGGCTTTGCTGTGTCTCTGCCAGGTCTAGCAGCAAGTCCTCTGCAGTGCTTGGAGGTAACAAGGTTCTTGTTTAGGCAAGAGCATCACAGTGTAAGATTCACATGGGGTCATCCCTCATTAATGGTGGCTGGTTCATTCCTGATGAAATACCCATGCAAGGATGGAACTTTGTGTTTGAGATGAAGCTGCTGACATCAGTTTTCTGTGTGTCTCCTGTCTCCCGTCCACGTTAGCAATTCATATCCTGGCATCATTACCCAGATTCTGTCTGTCTCTGTGTTGCCTCAGGCCACATGGAACGGAGCAAAGCACCTGGTGCTGCCCTTTTGGGCTACAATTTGGAGAGCACACAGGCCCCTCTCCACTGCTAGGTGCTGCCAGTTCCTAGGCCAGCCTTCCTGTTCTGGTGCAGCAAACAAGACAGTGACTTTCTTTTTCCTCTGGGGTTTTATTCTGCCACAGTGCTATATGTGGGATTTCACTGGCATCAAAAAAGAATGAATGTGGTAAGACTTCTGCATAGAGAGCAGCAGTGCTTCTAAACACCATGCCTAACCTGTTTTTTAAACATCCAGAGAGACTGTTTCTGTTGCCTCCCTAGGGAGACAGCTCCACTTCCCATCTGCTTTTTATAGCTGTGACTCTCATCCTGATATTGAACCTTAACTGTTCTTTCTTTTGGTGCAGATTCTTGCTCTTTCTAACACTAACTTTTGTGACTGTGAGTAATTCCTGTGCTCAGGTTACACTATGATAGGCTATAGTCATATGTCTAGCATTGATTCTGTTCTAGTCTGTCTTTATCTTCCAATCATCTTGTCTCTTTTTTTATTACTAATTTTGAATGTTTTTGCTACCTTTATTCACTCGTTTATGAGGGACCTAAATTGCAAAGTCATTTGATGCTTTGGAAACAGGGGCCAGTACAGATGCAGACCCCTTAACCTTATCTCAGCCTCAGCTGCCTGCCAGTAAAATGGAAATAAAGAGCACTTCTCCACCTAGTTGAGGTGGTGAGAGGGCAGCACGTGGGAATCATGGCAAGACACACACATACTGCTGCGATGAAGGTCATGTAAGTGCATCGTAGAGTACTTGGTGATGCTGGTGCCCCAGCTGCACAGCGCTGTACATGATCTCCATAGTTTTACTTAGCCTTTGTGCAGTAGTGAAATGAGATAATTACAAAGTGGAAGGAATAATAACTTTGTATTGTTACCATAACCACTGAGGTATTAGACCCCAATACGAGCATGATTATCTCAGACACAATAGTAAGGTGATTATTAATAATACTAAAGGACTTACTACTTAGCCTGCAATTTTTGCATCACTTCTTTAAAAACCCCTATCTATTCCATCAGCCCCAAGCCTCTGTGAAGTGGGTATGAGTTTCTGTCTCCTTGTTATCTGTTTTTCAGTGATGAGCAAATGAAACAGGAAAACCCCCATGAGATCCAATTTGCAAATTCAGGGACCTAAGCACCAAGGTAGCTTTGTGTGCATCACTTGTCTTTCTGCACCAGAACTGCTATGGACAGGCTGGCAGGTGAGGCTCTAGTAGCTCAGGTATTTAAAGATCTGTAGTCCCTTGCTCCTTTCAGTTCCAGCTAGAAACAGTTCCCTTGTTTTCCTTGTCACCGGGGATTGTTTCAGAAATCCGGTATTTTTATGTTCAAGTTGGCACATGTACATACAAATGCAGGATTTAAGGTGCAGGTGTTGCGTGTGCAGGGAGTTGGGTGTCTCGTTGCATTAGGATAAGCTGGTGGGACACGATGCAGCACACCAGGAGCCCTCCTGCTCCAGAGCCAGCCACCGAGGTATCTGCAGTGGGTTTTGCAGACAGAGATTCGAGAGGTGACAGAGAACTTTTTTATGCAGTTGAGATGCAGACATGGTTTTGACGTGACCAAGCTGCATCTCAACAAAGCCAAGACCACTTCTTGCACATACTCCGAGCAGCAAATACCACAGCAGCTCTAAGGAGGAAACAAGTGCTGGGTTGTTTTTTTGCCCCTGAGAAAACTATTTTCAAGGGCAAAAAGCTTCTGCATATCATCTCTGGGGAAAGGAGACCCAGCATTTGGAGCTGGCCTTTGTCAATTCTTGAAGGAGTTTGTGAAACTTTTCAGCTTGAGAATGTTAGAGCTTGGAACCCAACAGTGGTGTGAGGCCTTCTTTCGTTGGTATCTCGGAGCTGTGTTACAGGGCAGAGTGAAATGGAGAACCGCCCCTGACATTTTTGACAGCATATGTTTTAAGGTGTAAGAGAGGTATTTTTGCCATCTGGAAAGGAAGCCAAGAGAAGCTAAAGGGGGACAAAAATAACCCATAACCCACGCCACAGCAGAGTTGAGGAAAGCTGCTACTGATATATTCTCCTGAGCTCTCAGCAGCCTGTAATTATGAATTGGCTTACAGCTAAGATATTGATGGATATCACTCAAGAAGGAAAATGAGAATGCCTAGATTTTTTTACAGTGAACCTGTACTGAACTCTGTGTGACTCTCCTCCTATTTATAACCCTGTGTGAAGTTCAAGGAAACTTGTCCTGGAGGTTTCCCATGAGAGGGAACTGTGTTTTTACCTGACTAAAGCTCTCTGGATATTTTCCCATTTTTTATTTGATCTAAGTGTGAACTTTCTCCACCCTCTGCCCCTCCTTCCTTTCTGGAGTGGTTAGAGAGGTTGATTGCAGCCAGAATTACACAAGAGATGCCAGTTGCACACATGTTTTGCATAACTGTGCTGTGTTGATTTCAGACAGGGTGCCCCAAGTTCCCTCCCTGCCTTGCAACAGCGAGTCAAGATCTCTATCTTCATTCCTGAAGCTGGAGAAATGCTGGTGAGGCCCTGACTATTGAACCTTTGACAAAGAGCACCTGGATGGGATGCTGTCCAGCCACACGGAGCTATCCCTTTGGAAGAGCCTCTACTTAGAAATTGTTTGGGCTCTTTGTATCGAAGGTGCGAGAGTCGTTCTGCCACTGGGAAGGGCTGCAGGTGATCGCTGCCAGCTGCTCTGTGTTAAGGGAATGTGCTCCCCAAGCACATGTCCTTTCCTTCTGTTCCAGCAAGAGGCATACATGTTCTCATGTGCTCTGAGACAGTCAAGGACCTTTCTTGGTGAGAATCCTGACTGGAAAATTAAGACAGGCTCGTCCCAGTGCTCATTTTGGGGCTAGTTCAGTGTGGCTTTTATCTTTAGAAGTAGTGAGGTCTGCTTCGTTTCACTGAGAATTAAGGCCTTTGACAGCCTAAGCCTTAGCCTGTGTTCCGGTTCCTTTTGCCCAGAAATAGGTACTTTCTCCCTCCTGCCTCATTTATTTGGAGTGCTAGTCAAAACCAAATGGCATGGGCCTTTGAGCAACATGGTATAGTGAAAGGTATCTTTGCCCATGGCAGGGGGGTTGGACTGGGATGATTTTCCATCCCAAACCATTCTGTGATTCCGTGACAACAGCACAGCGTCGCCCCCAGCCAAACAGAACTGGGGCTGTTCTTAGCAGGTGTTGTCTCGTGGAACAGAGCTGGCCTCACAGGTAGCCAGAGCCCAGATGATTTAAGGGCTTCAAGGTCTTTCTAAAAAATAAATCACATGCAAGAAATACACTGCGAAGAATCTGATGTTGAGATTTTTATATAGAAAGGTGACATGGGCCATAGACTCACTCTCACTTGGATACCCTTCATGTGCCTGCATTTTGCTCGTTTCCTTGGAGACAGTGTCTTGTCTGAGAGCAGTTAGCCTTGGCTAGGAAAGGCCTGACATTTCTGGTTTGTGGGATAAAGCTGTGCTGATGAATTTTCCAACAATCACAGAGGCAGGATTTGGTACAAACATAAGCAGTTCTGAACAGGGTTATCATGTGGGCATCTCTAATACCTCTCTGGGGACACCATTGAAGTCCCTGGTGTGAGAGCCGGGTTCAAAGATCCTCGAGGAGGGCCCAGCGATCCCTGTCCCTCGGGTATCAGAAACGTTTGAGAAATTTCTCCCTTCCCTTTCCTTCTTCCAAACAGCTGAGTCAGCTGGACTGGCATGTCTGGAACTCTGTGGCACCGGAGCAGGCAGTCTGCCAGCAGCATTACACACCGCATCCAAAGGAACACGTCACTCCTCTCTCTCTTTTTTTTTTTCCCTTTGCAATCCCCACCCTCTCCCTTTTATTTTTCCTTGTTGATCCGTGTAGGTGAGTCAGAGAAACCTGCTCATCCACAGCCTGTTCCTTCTTGCCAAATCCTGGAGCAGCACTCCCAGTTCTTGTTGGGTGTCAGGAATCGGTTATGAAAACAAAAACTGATACAGTCGGTGTGCTGGGTATGGAGCCCATAGTGTAAATGCATACTGAATGTGCCGCTTAGAATGTCTTCCTAACGGAGCGATATCTTTTATAGGAGACACCTTATTCTGTGATTCATAGATAACATTAGTTTTATTCCTATAAAACACCAGGATGGAACAGGGAAATTATTTAAGGCATAGACTGGAGAACACTTGGGGAGAAAATCCGTCTTAATTCCACTGAATTTTGAAACAGTGGAAGAGTGGAAAATTTCCAGTAGGGAATCAGGTGGTTCACGGAAGTGGTTTTGACTGATGTTTTGGTATCAACTGTAGTTTTACTAATCTGAGGAAATTCCATGGATATTGCCACAGTTCCTCAGAGTTTACAGTATTGATGAGTTTCTGACCCCAGGAATTAAAACATTGTGAGTCTGGGTTCCCATATCATAGATACTTACAAATAAGAGTGCAAGGTGATAAATTGGCCTTTTTATTTACCTTACAATATTTATTTCATGAGTGGGAAGGGAGGGAGTAAGCAAACATGCAAGTTAACTTTTCCGCTTTGGTCAGCTGACTCCAGGAGCTGGGAGCTGAAGGAAAGCATGGTATGGTATCTAACGTGGGGTGAAACTGCAGGTGTTGGTGATGCTGTAGGGTTCAGTGTGTCTCACTATCCACAGCTACATTTCCAGCCTCAAAGCCTTGATTTTTGGCATCTTGTGTTGGAATGAAGCTGTTCAGCTGCAAAGAATAGATCATTCACCAGGAAAAGTGCTTTGTTGGGCTTTTACGTGCCATAGTAAAATGTCTGTGTTAGCTATATTGTGAAAAATGTATCCATTATGTTCATGTGGTCTTCTACAAGCAGCAAGTTTGTTCCAAGGGCTAAAAGTGAGCCAGCTTTGAGAGGCTGCAAGTACTGTTCTGGTTGAGAAGCACAGGATTTCTGCCTTGATCAGCATGAAGTGCTGGAGTACAGGCCCTGGGACAGGATCACACCTTGGTGAAGAGAAGGGAAAGGCCATTTTGTGTCAGGTGATATGTACCTCTTGGTGAGATACAGTCATTTCTCAGAGTTCAAGCCCAAGAGGAGAGGAGAAGGTTTACTGCCCAGGCACCTTCTGCAGGGAGGAACCCAGAGGGCCAACAAAAAGAGACTTGACAGAGGCAAGACATCAGTGTCACAGGTGGGAATGAACCCAGATGTTCTGAATTCCCATCCGCTGACTCAGTTACAAGACTTTCCACACAAATTAAAAGAATAGATGTAAGAAAATGATAAAGATACTTTTTTTTTCTTCCAGGTATTGAGGAACAAGAAAATGTAGTTTGACATGGGAATGTAGTTAAGTATATTCAGAGTTTCCTAAATTCTCTGCTTTTACAGGAAACCTTTTAAAAGTATTTCTGGATGCTTAGAGAGCTATTTTCTGTTGTCCAGCTTTTCTGTCTTTACTTTCAGCCTAAGCAGTTGCTTTTTCTTCCCTTCTTTTCTTTTTCTTCCTTTTGGTTTAATATCACCACCATATTTAATTCCCTTACATTTTGTCTACCTCCCTTTCAGTCACAATTAGTTTCTGAATCTATCCAGGACTTGTAGTGCAAAGCTAATTGCACCAAGAAAGAAACATCCTAAAACCCCAAATCTTTCCTTCCTCCCTCCCTTTCTACTCATCCTCTCTACTGAACAAACCTAACAAATCTTGGGTATTAAGAAGTACGCTGAAATTGTTGTTATTTATTTTTTGTATTGAAACAAACAACAAACCATGCCCCCCCCCCCCAAAAAAAACCAAAAACTCCCACCCAAACCCGAAACAGTAAAAATCACCAAAAAAAACCCTAGGAAAAACATTGAGACTAACAGGAATTGCAGAATTTTATTACCTAGAAAAGATTAATCTAGCTTCAATATCAGACCTAGACCCTTGATGTAGAGGCTTGTGCTAGAACAGAAGCTGTCCAGTATCTCAGATTTGTCTCTTAAAGGACCCCATCATCCTTTAAAAGATATCTTTGCTGTTAATTTTGTTGTGCTGAGAATTGTTTTCCTACAAAATGGTCATGGCTTCCTCCTGCCAGATACTGTGGTTAATTTTGACTGTGGAGCAGTAAAGACCACTGGTGTAGGTGAGAAAAGTCCCACCTTTGTTTGGAGCTGCTCTGCACCATTGGTGATAAACACACGTGTTGTGAGGCAGAGAGCAAGAGGAGGGGATGGGAAGGCTGCACAGGTGGAAGGAGACAGCTCTCTTGCTTTTTGATGTCATTTGACACTGGTGCAAGACACGGCAAAAACACATGCCTGAACAGCAGATCTTGACAAGGGTAACACGAAGGCATGGGCCACACTGATTCCTGGGCAGTTAGAAAAGTGTGAATAACAATTTTCATGTCCCAAAGGAGCCCATTAGTTTCACAGCCTGACCTGCTTTTGGAAGCAAGATTTCCTTCGCTGTTGGCCTTGATCAAAATAAGTGAAAACTCCCAACATCAGTGGTTGGGAAAAGAAGAGGAGCTGTCAGTATTACTCTTCCCAAGTTGCTGTTATCTTCATGACAGCTTGGTCTTAATTGTCTGTTTCCAAAACTTTGTTTCTGACAGTGACAAGAAAAGGGAAAACTTACAGGAAGGGAGTGTGTTCTTCCTACCTGCTAATGCAAGACATAAAACTGAAAGATGCTGGGTGCTAAAAGATGCTTTTTCTCACGCAGGAGCGTGTGGGTTGAACAGGGGAACTTACTGCCATGGGATGAGAAGGAATAACTTAAGGGCTTGCTCAGTGATTTTATGCAGGAGAAAACTTACATAGTGTTATAGTGGAGGCTAAACATGGTGTCTCTCTATGTCCTGATGTTTATATAGTATAGGATACCTGGTAGCACTTTGTTTGGCACTGCCTGCTCCAAATAATTCTTAGATTCTGTTGGCTGTGTAGTGCTCAGGGGCTTCTGCAGGATATGCAAAGGGGCTGCACTTGGAATAAATGCAAACTGCACACAGCTGATATGAATTGGCTTCAGGGTATTACTTCCATAGAGAAATCTGGCCCAACATCTACATTTGTTTTACCCTAAGAGGAAACACAAACCCCCAAACAAAAGCACTTGTGAAGGGAGTGTTTGTCCAGCAGCATTCCTGATCTGCACCGAGGTACCCACACCCTGCGCTGCCCCGGGAGTTGTTCCTCCCCACCTGCAGTCGGAGCTCGGCTTGCGATGGATGATGCATGGATCTCAAGGCACCTCCTGACATTCCTGCTGAGCTGTGGCACTGACAGGGAGCGGACAGGACAGGGCAGAGATGAACAACAGGCCAACCTAAACTTGTTTTCATTTTACCTGCTCACTCTGTTGCTGGGGCAGGGTTAAAATGAAGAGAAGCCAACAAGTACATTTTGGAAGGTTCGCTTTGTGAACTAATTGACACTCCACTTATCAAGTCAAGTTTCTATAATGTTAAAGATCTGAAGTGGAGTGGAAAGTACAGAGCTGGTACACAGAGTTAAGGTTTAACTTCTTTCTTCAGCCCATTCCCACCCACATCCAGATAGCATGGAGACATTGCAGGGTGGAGGCTCCTTTCCAAAGTCATCTCTTGTATTCCTTGGAGGGCCTCTACCCCTTTAAAAGTAAGTGATGG
Source organism: Cnemophilus loriae (assembly GCA_013397755.1). Taxonomy (NCBI): domain Eukaryota; kingdom Metazoa; phylum Chordata; class Aves; order Passeriformes; family Corvidae; genus Cnemophilus; species Cnemophilus loriae. Next base: position 162,673 of record VZTF01003776.1, on the reverse strand, counting down.
TAAACCTGCCTGGTTGTAAGTCACTTCGAAACTAGCCAGGTGATAAAACACCAGTTATTTTGTGGACTTCCTGGTTTGTTTTAGTTCGTCTCAGCACCAGAGTGCAATCTAAACAGAGTCCTTTTCTAGTATTATTTAAACATTTCAGAATCCATGTAGAATTCCTGGCAACCCCACCAGTGCTGGGGTTCTGGACCTTCTGGGACATGTTGGCGTGGGACTTGGGCAGTGCATGCAGGTCAGTGGCCTCACAGAATTAAGTGCAGAACATCTGCACTTGAAATTTTCAAATATATGTGTGGAGGGAAATCAGAATGCTTCATTGGCGTTAATGCAAACTAATATTGAGTGTCAGGTTCCTTTTGCCAGGTGTGAACGAAGGAACCAGTTAAACCACGAGAAATATATGAGGAGAGCTTCTATGTAATGCAATATATGTTTCTTGAGACATAGAATTGGAGCACGTACCTGTGAAATTAATCCCTTTCAAAACTAAATGCAGCATTATTGCCCCTATCTGTGTTTTCCTTGATTTAGTGCATAATTTATTTGCATGTTTTCACATAGACAGGTACATTTTCCTTTGTTTTTCGCACATACACAGATACGACATACACACCTGCAAAGTAAACAGTCTTCTGTGCTGCAAAGGAAAAAAATGGGGTGCAAGATTCTTGCTTTTTCTGGGTTTGAATGGGTGCTGCAAGATTGCAGCATGAGCCGTGTGAATATCTGGACAATTTGGAAGATTTCAGTGATTCTGTGACTGTGCCAATGGAACAGGAGTTTGTTTGTTTGTTTGTTCAACTTCTGGCACAAAAAGGGCACCTATTTATTTATAACCCTGGTGGCAGATTGAAACATTGTTTTATCTGTAAAATTCTACAGATCAGTTAATAAATAAATACAATCTAATGAATCATATTATATAACACAGCCAACAGTAGCTGCAAAATAAATTGAAACGTCTATTAAAGTATTAACAGGTTGTGGGCAGAACCTCCTGAAGGTACAGATAAGGACCCAACCCCTTAGATGCTGTACCTGAGCACTGATATTTACAGAATTACTCTAAATTCTGGCTGTGTGGTTACTATAGACAGGATATGGATAGGAAAAGTTTCTCTGGACTAGTGTATTTACTTCTAGCCAAGCTGTAGCATGGATGAAGTCCTCAGGGTTTATGTATAATCTGGTGTGTAGCACTGCTTGTTGTGGAATATCGAGGGAGAACTGAACACTGGTACAGTACTCACTGCTTGCTGCTTATTTGACAGTGCTGTAAACAACTGGCAGGTAGATGTAGGTGTCAAGCTGCTGGTTTGTGCCCTGGAGGTGTTTATAGGAGAGGCAGACGTGTCTAGAAAACACCGGGGTTGGAGGTGTGATGTTTGCCATTGTTTCACTGGGTGCTGATGTACCACGAGTATCCAGCTGTGTTTCGCTGCCACCTGTAATAGGATGTGGTAGCTGTCGACAGAAATCACTTATCATTGACTGCCACTGTGCAAAAAGTCAGGACAAGCTGTTTTTCATTTGCTGAGAACCTCACAAAATGCTGTGGCTGTTCAACAGCCACATATGTATCCATAGCAATTGATAGTAATGTTGACTAAGAGGCACTGGGGCCACGAGGTCATGAAGTCAGTCGAGTGCTCTATTGCGAGCTCCAAGTCCAGAAAGTATCGGTTGCCCAAAGACCTGTATGTAGGCTTCTCCTCTTGTAATTCTACATTTTGAGTTTTGAACCTTTTGAGGTGTCCAGAAACCTTATTAAGCGCAAATCTACTTGTGTGATCTCCTCTACCACGTGATCTGGTGACCCAGCCCTTTACCACATGGCCTCATGAACCCTAACACTTGGCCCAAAATATGTTAATCTAAAAGGGGCTTGTAAAATGGAGACATCAGAATTCCGTGAGGTCCAGAAACGTATCTGCATCCCTTGAAACATACCCCAGGTATTGCTGCCTGCTCTTGGACTGGGAAGATTAAAAAATTAATGTGAAGTTTTCATAATGTGACTAGAGATTTTGTTCTTTCTGAAAATCAGATTGCTTTAAGATGTCACAGGTTGGGCCCTCAGGAGAGGATGCAGTTGACTCTGGGTGTCTCCAGTCCTTGTGTTTGTGTGCTCTAGCAGCCTGAAGCTTTATTTTAGATGTTTACATTTTGTGACTTCTGCATGCAGGTTGTCTTGGACAATCTTAGGCTGGTTGTGGGACTTAACCTTATTTCTGAACTCCAGTATATACGAGTATTGTGTGTGTGTGTGTGTGTGTGTGTGTGTAATCTCACAGGCAAAAAAAGAAAAAAAGGCAACGCATCAAAGAGCCCCCGTGAATTTCAATTAACACATTTACAGTCATTAGGCACAGCAGTGAGATACAGCTTCGGAGTGGGAGGCAGTTCCCTTTGCAAAGCTACGTGCTGCTCAGAGCCAGCATGAGCTTAGGTCTCACTCTAATTTTTTTTGCGATTAGTTCGTTCAGGGGTCTGTTATTCATGTAAATATTTTTGTGTGTGAGGCTTTGAGCCAGGCGGCTCTAGACCAGCCGAGGTGCACTGTTTAATTACAGTAGCGAGGCACAGCCACTGTGTTGCATCTCCACAGCCTCAGCCCTCCTGCTGGAGCCTCAGCTCTGCCTTGGCCCTCTCTGGCTCTGAGCTGCATCCTTGGCACGGGGAACTGGAGGTGGGAAGGACAAAAGCTGCTGTTACAGCCACCTTGCTGCAACTATTGCACCCTCTCTTTTTTGTCCCATGTGGGGTAAATGTCGCCAAGCTCGGGGCATTTGACATGCCCCTGCACTCACTGTTTCCCAGTCTGAAAGGACTCCATGCAGCACATGGCCTCACAATGCCACATGTTGTTTTATTTCTGATTTGATTTTCTTATTGTTCCTCTGTTCTGTGCCATCCTAAGTATCACCTCCCGCTCTTTAATGTTCACTCCCATATCTAATATAATCACAGTGTATTATTAAGTCCTTAATTTCTCAGTAGAGGTGCCGGTGCTATTTTTCTGTGTCTCCCTACTTGTGAGTGCTCCACAAAATTAGCCTCTGTGCATCTGGCAAAGTGCACGAGTTCATTTACATGCTGTGAAGAAGGGAATTATTACCTTAATCATACGTATGAATAATTGAAGCCCAGGAAATCAGAATAACTTGCCTGCAGTCACAAATTTGTAGTGTAACCAAGAGTTGAACCGTATGCTCCCTAGTCCCAACCCAGGACCTTAATCACATTTCCTACCTCTGTGTTAAAGCTGATTGTGCTCTGATAAGTCCCATTCAAGGCAAAGGGCTGCTTTGTAGGCACTGTGCGACTGCAGAACAGTTCCCTTCACTCAGGCCCCTCCCAGTTTTAGGGAAGAAAACAATTAGGGAATTAATAAAGGTTATGGTTATGATGGGGGACTCACTGATACACTGAGATGCTCGAATGCATCCAGAAAAGGGCAACAAGGCTGGTGAAGGGTCTAGAACACAAGACCTCTGAGGAGTGGGTGAAGGAGCTGGGGTTGTTTAGCCTGGAGAAAAGGAGGCTCAGGAGCTCAGGCTCACCTTACCACTCTCTAGAACTCCCTGAAAAGAGGCTGTAGTCAGGTGGGGATTGGTCTCTTCTCTCAGACAACCACTGATAGGACAAGAGGACACAGCCTTAAGCTGTGCCAGGGGAAGTTTAGGCTGCACGTTTGGAAAAAATTCTTCACAGAAGGAGCGACTGGGCATTGGAATGGGCTGCCCAGGGAAGTGGTGCAGTCACTGTCCCTGGAGGTGTTTAAAAAAAGACTGGACATGGCACTCAGTGCCATGTTTGAGTTGATAAGGTGATGTTCGGTCATAGGTTGGACTTGATGATCACAAAGGTCTTCTCCAACCTAGTTAATTCTGTGATTCTGTGGAGTATCAGCTCAAAAGAACATTTTAACTTCAACACTGCTTCAGAAAGCTTCAGTCAGACAGTGCTGATGGTTGCTCCAGCTCTGGAGTGCTAGGGGCTGAGCAGGAGTTCAGATTTTACAGAAACAAGTCCTACTCAGTGCACTGCTGTCAGAGGGTCTCTTGGTCTGAGCCAAAAGTAGCTACATTAGATGACCATACAGTGCAAAAATCCCGTCTGGCTCCACTTCCACGGTCTGGCCGGAGCAATAGAGCAAAAGTCATGGAAGCCTGAGGCAAAGCCTCTGCTCCTGGGCCTGGGCCAGCCCACGTCACACGGGCAGCGATGCCTGGCCCTGCCTGAGCAGGAGGTGTGAGTGCCCGAGCTGTGGCCACGGACATGAGCGAATGGACAGGGAGGAATTCTGCTCTGCATTGCTGCAGAGGACAACGTGCTACCCAAAACAGGGAGTGTTGTGTCAGTGCTCTTAAGGGAGGCAGGATTTTAGCTCACTAAAGTGCATTGTAGCTCTCAACCCATTCCATAAGCCTTTCTAGCTTTATATGCTTATGGCAAGGTGGTACCTGGGATGCTTTGTTGTTTCCCTTTGACTTACTTTATATTCTGCCATGCACTCCCATCTCTTTTGAGAGCAAAATGCTGTGTGAATGCCTTGCGGGCTCTTTCTCTTTCACTGACCTTTTTTTATGACTTAAAAGAAGTTTCCCTAGGCCCAAGTCTGCTTTCTGTCTTGAATATTGACCTTAGAGTTACACCATCTCATTGTCACTGCACGCAGACTTCTCAGCTATCAAAGTTCACCCACAGGACTCGAAGTATTCCTAACTCAGAAACACCTTGCTTTTATGTCCTCCTCCTCTTTCCCCTCCTCCCTCCACATGGGCATTTTAATTTCACAAGCAAAATCCATTTTGCTGTGAATTTCGACAAGTGGTTCACCTGTTTCCAGGGTAAAAATTGTACTTCAAATTTAAATGTCTTTTTCACTGTGACTGTCATAATATTTTCCATTTGAGGCTGAGATTCCACCGTGGGTTTTCTGTGCCATGTTGTCATCTGTCCAAATCTGCGCTTAAATGCGTGGAAATTCTGACATTTCAGTAAGAAATAAAAAGTGGGTTTTTTATGTTCTTCAAGTTAGCTGTTTCATAGGTGTGGCCACTGGGTTTTGCCCAGCGCTCTGGTCTTTCCCTGTTCAACAACAGATCGAAGATTTCTCAAGCTTTTTGGGCTTGTTTGCATCGATTGTGCCGTGTCATTTTTGTGAGAATAAGTGACGGTGATTTTTTTATCTGATCGTTGATCCTGAAAAGCTGATTTCCAACCTCACTTTGCTTGGCAGGTGGTGGTTGTGTATGATGCCGAATGTGGTGCCTGTGTATGTGCAGATCTTGGAGAAGGCAGCTTCAAATCAAGCAAACTTGGAGCAGTTTCACAGTGGAAGTGGCTCTGTGGTGGAAAGACCTGTCTTTAGTGAGGGGTTTGGTAGGTGTAGTGCTGCCAGACTCCTTACCCTCAAGTCAATGCCCTATACACAGAGACTTCTTATGCCCAGTAGTGTGAGCTACGTGTTTCAGGGGCAAATTTTGAATATTGCTGTTTACCTACACTAAAGTATCTGACAAAGGCTGCAATCTTTGTCGTCAGTCATGTGGTTTCATGTCAGGTTGTTCTGTGGAACAAAGTACACTGTTGAGATTATCACTGAAATTGAATTCTCTAAAAGGCTTTTGCAGCTTTCTATTAGGTGATATGAAATACATAGAAATATACACCCAGTGGCAACATTCACGTCCATATTTTTTTCTTTTTTGTCATTAACTTCTTTGAGAATACAAGGGGATATTTGCAGCTATTTCAGTGGCTTGACATTTGTCACAATGGTACAATTTCTAAAATGTTGACTGTAATTGCTGCCTCAGCTCACTGAACCTCTTACCAAACGGGCTGTGAGAATTGCTGGTGACACAAACTCCTGCTATCAGAACTGATTCCGTTGTGGTCTGACCTGATCAATTGCTCCTTAACGCAAGTCACAGTCACTCTGTGTAATTTTATAGTGTAAATCAGATTTTACACCTGTGGGGCTATGATGTGATTGCATCTCTAGAGCCGGGGGGGACAGAGTTGGGAAATGAACCCAAGGGAGTTTTGCTTGCTCCTACTCAACTGGAGCTCACCAACTTCATTCTTCACAGTCGTGTATTAAGCAACATGACCAACATTTGCCACACGTTCTTTATTCTCTTATCTTCTCCCCAGAGAAGGGAACGTGCGTGCTGGGACTGTTTCTTTCCTTCAGGAATTATGTTCCTCAAATCCCATATTGCCTGTAGAAATCATGTCTTTATCATTAACTTTTATCATCTCTATTAACCTTCAAATTTGATGGAAATTGGAGTAGCTGACCATCTGAGATGTGATTGAAAAAGCTCTGCCACGTTGTATGTGAATAGCTACTGAAATGGTTGCAGTGCAGGGAGCAACCATTTGAAGAGGTCTAATAAAACCTCTTTTTTGACTGTTAATTATTAATTTTTTATAATATGAGCTTGTAGCAGAGTATTTCTCTCTGTGTTAAATTATAATAATTTAATTAATTGTAGCTGCTTAAAATAGCTGCAGGCAATCACCCCTTTTCCTTGTGTCTTACAGTTTACCTAAGTTGCTTGATGGCTTTGTGTAGCCAAACTGGGTGGGCTAATTCAGCTCCGCTTCAGCTCAGTTAACATAATTCCTTCCATTGCAGTGGATTTTTTTTATTAGACACCACATTAGCTTCTAATGAAGGTTGTCAGAGTGACAGACATTGATGCCATCTAGATGCACGATGAAGCATTGTAATGGTGATTAGAGAAGTCTTTCCATCCTGGGGAGCCTCCGGTGTGTTTTCCTAAAGGTGCCTCCAGAATGAGCTGGCTGGTTTATGTTTAAGAGCTGAGGCTTGATCCAGATCGTTCACATCAAGGGCAATTATTCCGGGAATGATAATGAGTCTCATGCTGGGCCTCCACTGAGAATTCCATTACCAGCATCAGTTATGGCAACAGTGTAAGCAAGTGAGCAAACTACAATAAAGGCCACAACAACTCTTTGGTCTAAGACACACTTTCTTGAGGATAAGCCTTATCTCTAAACAAAGAAATCCACAGTTTGAATACTTATTAAAAGCAGGGGTTTTTTTTCTCCGTGGTGGAAAACTTGGTTATGCCACTGAAATGTGCACACGAACTTTTTGGAAAAACCCAAAGCAATCTGCAAGCATGTTCTTTTCATCAAATCCCTTTTTCTGAGACAGAAACATTTAAAAACGTTGGACTGGCTCTGATACCACGGCCTCAGGCTTCTTCTTCTTCCATTATAGGATGTGGCATGTGCTGGTCCTGCCGAGGGCCCAGAGAGTTGCCCTGACTCGGGTTTTTCATGTTTGAGTCCTCTGCCCAGCTCATTCTTGGCTGTGCCTGTCCCCTTACAGCTTCCCTGCGTTTTCCCATCCCAGCAGTGACGGTGCAGTTTGGCTGCAATTAGTACAGCTCAGATTTCATTAAGTAAATGACTGTGAAAAGCTTTAAATATTGGGACAAACCCAATAGAAACATGTACATTACCCAACAGAGGATGTTCTCAATTTCTTTGGCCAGAAACTAAAATTTTTACCTAAGATTTTCAAAACTCTGGAAGAAGTTTGACCTTCCCCTTCCCTCAGCCAGCTCTGAAGTTTGCAGCTGGTGGTGTTTTACTAGACGTGCAGCACTGACTTAATAGCTCTTTAGTTATTAGAGGATAAATGTTCATGTTCTACAAGTTTAAATTATATTAAAAGCCTTTATTAGCACCACTTGGCAAAATACCTTCTGGCTAGCTTTCTGGCCTTGGGCTAGGCCATTCTTGTGGTTTCTTAATGACATACTATGAAATGGATATAATTTATGAGAATTTGGTGCCAGGTTTTGCGTGTATTAAGAAGCATTTGCTATTCATGCTTAATGCTGCTGAGCAAAATGAAAAATATTAAAAACTTGAGTTACGTCTTGCATTCATCTAGCTCGATTTTCATTGCACATGGGCTTTTGTATTTTTATGTATATATATTTGTGTTATATATTTTTTAATATTATTTGGTCTCTGAATTACTGGTGGTTGTTCAGTTCTGGCATGTAACAGTGCTGTTACCAAAGTTACTTTCAATTTATTTTTCCAACTCTCCCTGAGTAATTTTGGCAAAGTTCTCTCAATGAAAGAGCTCCTCTGAGCCACGTAATGGGTTTCCCCACAGCTGGGAGAGGAATTAGGCCACTGGGGCAGCTCATTTTTGTGAAGGCAACTGTTTGTGCCATGGGCCAAAGGCCTCAGAAGTTTCTTTCCCACGAGACTTGGTGATGCGCGGGCAGTGCTGGAGTGTGATTCAGCTGGTTGGTATTTTCCCCCTTCTCAGCATCTGTTTATTTGCTTTGCCACCAAGGCCGCCTCCTTTTCCTTCTGCTGATACAGCGTTAGTGTGAAAAACGCATGGGGCAAGCACCCGGCGGGTGGGAGGAGGCGTGTATGGTGGGAAAATGGGGCTGGGAGAAAGGCCTGGGGCTTGAGTAACCTTTCCTAGGTGTCTTTCCACCACAAGAGTTGTTTGTGGCAGACGTGTGAGCTTTGTTGATTGCAGAAGCCGGCTGCCGTGGATCTGACGCGATGCTCTCATTCTTTCCGCAGTGGGGAAGCCTCACAAGTGCAACTACTGCGGCCGGAGCTACAAGCAGCGCAGTTCTCTGGAGGAGCACAAGGAACGCTGCCACAACTATCTGCAGAATGTCAGTCTGGAGGCTGCCGGGCAGGTCATGAGTCACCATGGTGGGTGCAAACTGCCTCCTGAGCTCCCTTGGACTTGGAGCATCTCCTGCTCATTTTTTTTTCATCTCTTTTTCTTCCTTCCTTTCGTCGTCGCATCACTTCCGTCTTAGAGGTTGCTTACACTCAGAGAGGCAGGAGAGGAAAAGATGGGCTAAAATCCTCACTCTGCCCAGTTTAACAGCCCTGTTTGTGCATGTTTTGTTTAAGTCAGTATTTCACTTTTTAGTATGCGTACATATGCAGACATGAAAATAAAGCCAAGTCACCTGTTCAAAATTACTCAAAAAGTCGTATCATAGAATGGTTTGGATTGGAAGGGACCTTAAAGACCCTCCAGTTCCACCCCTCTGCTATGGACAGCAACACCTTCCACCACACCAGATTGCTCTAAGCCCCATCCAATCTGGCCTTGGACACTCCCAGGGATGGGGCGGCCACAGTTTCTCTGGGCAGCCTGTGCCAGGGCCTCACCACCCTCACGGGGGGAATTTCTTTACAATATCCCATCTATCCCTGCCCTCTGGCAGTGGGGAGCCATTCTCCTTTGTCCTGTCCCTCCATCCCTTGTCCCAAGTCCCTCTCCAGCTCTCTTGGAGCCCCGCTGGGCACTGGAAGGGCTCTAAGGTCTCCCTGGAGCTTTCTCTTCTTCAGGTGAACATCCCTAGCTGTCCCAGCCAGGCTCCAGAGCAGAGGAGCTCCAGCACTTGGTGCATCTCCATGGCTTCCTCTGGACTCGCTCCAACAGCTCCATGTCCTCCTTATGTTGGGGGTCGAAGCCATGCATAAAATGTATGATTCCCTTCCCGTTCCTTTCTGGTAGTGAGTGATAATTAGAAAAAATAAGGATGGCAGAAGTAGTCAGAAGTCATTATTTCTACCCTTTGTAATATTACCTTAACCCTCCAAAAAAGGGAGCGATGGATGTAAAAATCTCTAGAGCAGAATGGAATTCAATAATGTTGTAGAAAGTCATTATAACAAAAAAAAATGTTTGTATGCATTTACATTTGCTAGTATTAATATGTTAACTAACACTGCATGTGTTAATATACATAAGGACTGAAGACTGCCAAAAAGATTGTTGAAAGCAAGAAATGTCAAACTCTGTGAATTTGTTTTCAGAAATTTCTGGAGCTATTAGTATGGATAATGAGCATAATGTCTCAGACTGCAGGGTTGAAGGCTTGTCTGTAGCACTAAATGCTAAATGGTAGCTGTCCAAAAATGATTATAATTTTATTCAAAATTAGTGTCTCACAAACTCTTCTAAAACTGAACTTCTTTTAACTTTTCAAAGTTGTCTTTGGATGTTTGGTACTCTAAGTCTTTAAAATTTTTTGCTATTCAGAAAATATAAAAATGGTACGTTTTCCATTTTGATTAAAAATTACCATATACCTACAAATACCAAAAAAAGTTAGGTTGTGGGTACATGAAAAGGCAAAAGAACACTTCCGCTTTTTTTTTCCATTTTGCATATCATGGTCGAGTGGAGTCATATGGCTTCATCTGGAAATTATTTCTGTAAAATCATTTCTAGAAATCTGAAAATGCAAGCTGAAATAAAATCTATTCAGCATTGCTAATATAGGCTATATTTTGGTGACAAAAATCTCCAAAATTTTTTAAATAGTACTTTCCCATGACCAGTTTAAGCCTATAAAGGCACATTAGACATTTTTAGTACACGCTGCCAAAATATTCATACAGCTCTATTAAGTAATTGCTCTCTTTGTAGACACCCTGGAGACTAAAGTCAACATTTAAAATGTCATGGATGATTTTAAAGATATTGAAGTGAGTGATTATCTGCCTGAGGTGGCTTTTTTCTGGTAAAAGTCAGTGAAAAGGCAGATTTCAGGGCTTTGCTCTTTGGAGGTACCTGTCGTGGGCTTGGTCAGTTAGGTAGGAGTTGAACCACTGAGTTGATTCCCAACAAAATACTCTTTATGCAACAAGGGCGTGCCTGTCTTGTTAACCAGGGAGGGATGCCTTCGGTCAGCCTTTCCTTAGGGAATAACAGGAGGCTGCCTATAGCTATGACAGCCAGGATGTTTGAGATCCTGTTGTGGAGGAGCTTCCCAAATGCTGCTCAGTGTCTGGGTTTATTAGACAGTTATTTATTACAAAAATAAATTAAAATAATTAAAATTTCTGAGGAAATCTAAAGCTTTTTCTAAGCTGCCTAGTGCCATGACAAGAAGGGTAAGTCCTTAACCTTGTCTACCCAAAGAAGCTGCAGTGATTGACCTTGCACTGATGTTTCTACCACCTGAAGTTAAACCAGTGCAAATCCTATGTGGACAGTTCTTTTATTTACAGCCTGACTGACTTTGCTTGGGCTTAAAATAGAAGTGTTCACACAACCACTTCACTTTTCTCAACAAAATTAGCTTAAAACAGCACTTTGAATTCAACTAGGGCCTCTTTCTCCTCCGGGCAAATATGTCTGTGCCTCCCCTGGTGAATGTTTAAGGGGATGTTTGATCCACTGTCTTCATTTAGTTGTTTAGTGAGGGCACAGTGAGGACAGGCAGCGACAGGGAGCTCCAGATTCAGCTGGGACCAGTAATAAATCTCAGCTCACATCCCAGCATCACTCGCACCCGTGAAGCTCAGTGTGAGGGTCATGAGCACCAGCCTGTAGAGGTCTGCAGCAAAGTCCCTTTTCCTGGGATTGTAAAGACACCAGGGAGGAGTACAAAAATGGTTACTCGGCTTAACGTTAGGCCTTACGCTAACCCTGAAAAAACTGTATTAATTTCCTTCTCTCCCATGTCGTCCATGGAAATTATATTCCTGAGCATGACTAAGAGTGTGCTTCAGAGACTTATTTTGCATCCCATTGGGGTTGAGCTTTCCTGACTCTCTTTCCAAATGCTTGGTGTTTTGTTTTTGCGGGGCGTTTGGAAGCCTTGGAGTGTGTTTTGGTGTGACTCCTGCTTCACCATTGCACACAGAATAGGGAGAGGTGGGGATTTTCTAATCCCTACCAGCATCCTGCTCCTCCTGCTTTAACAACACCAGCATTGGCCAACACTAAACATTGATCCAAATTATTTCTGCAGAGACTAGTTGTTCCAGAAAACTGGAAGCAGCCCCTAGAGGGTTTGGATTTTTTTCAAGCGTTGTGCTCAAGCCCATCAGTTTACAGGCATGCTACAGACATCTGCTTTGGTGCTTTCAATTATCTCTGTCTTACAGAGGGCTAGATCACCTGACTGAAGCCACAAGGGGAAGCAAGAGAGGAGGAAGGAGGGCTAGTTTTGGGGGGTGGATAGGAATGTACAAATCTCTGGGTCTGCTCCATCTTCTTGCAAGGTGCTGGTTGCTTATCAAGCTGCCCCTCCTTGTGTTCCTGTTCCCTGCTCAGCAGGACAGATGCTGCGAGAGAGATCCCATGATTTTGTTGTTGAAAATTTTCAGCTAAGCAGTGCTGGCTCTGGAAGGAGAAATCAGTCTGCAGTCTCCTTGCTAGCAGTGTGTTGGGGGTGACAGAAGGGACGGTCCCTGAATGCCAAGAACATGACCTTTGCAGGAAAGAACAGGGAGAAATGTTGAAGTCTAGCTGTGGTTTACGCCCAGTTGTGTCTTCTTCTCCACCGCCACAAAGCCAAAAGTCCAGAGAAATTCTTCCAGGAGAGTGGAGAAGGGTACTCTTTTCAGGAGGAGAAAGAAGGCTAGCCCTAGGCTGTGCGAGGCTCAAAGGCCAGCTCCACATAAAACACACAATGGCCTTGTGTCTTTCCCTCTTACATAGTTGCTTAAAACATCGTTAAAATGCTGGTCCCACAGGAGACTTCCCACCAGGGTCCATGGGAATATTTCCTGTCATTTCTCTGCACACACACACTTCTTTTAAATAGCAATAATGTGAGCTTCAGAGAGGAAATTGAGGTTGATGGAGTAATACTAATTTATACCAGCTGAGACTTAGCCCAGTGTCTGGTGTCTGCACACAAAATATTTATCAGCAAAACACACACTGGGTAATTTTTTTACTTCTCTTTGTTCCCCTATTCTTTCCTCACTGGAACAGCATAAACTTTTTTAATAGTTCATGTGGTTTCTTACAAATTAAGAAGTAAAAAGTTAAACATAGTCACTTTGAGCACTATGATTGAAAAAACAGTGTCTTCAGGAAAAGAAAAACTGTTCTGAAGACTATCCAAGTTTATGAATTGAGAGTTTAGGCTTAGAAACAACACTTTGTTTAAACTGCAGTTGAGTATTGACAGTGTCAGAGGTGGTGAACTCTTCCATGGACAATCCAGGAGCACACCCTGATAGCTGATGAAGAACATCCCTGAACAGAAACATACTCAAGCGTGGGCTTTTCCTGGGCTGGAAGTTTGATTTTTAGAATAAAAAAGTCTTCCTGAGCTGAGACTGTAAATGCTCGGCATAAAATGAGTTGCTGTATCTGAGCTAGTTATATCCTGTCAGCTGTTCTTTGGTTGCTGTCACTACCAAGGTAATGAAGTAGGATGTACTACAACAAAAAAGGAATTGCATTTACTGCTGAGTAAATGTGTACACGAGCTTCTACTACAGAGCAGCTGATTGTTGAGAACTGGTAGTTGTGTGTGATCAGTTTGGTTTTTCCCTTTCTTATTTGGTTTTTCCTTAAAAAAAAAAATGGAGGCTGGGCTACGTGTCCTTTTTGTATGTGTTTTTTAAATTGAAATGAAAATTAATGTATCTAGAATTGTCAATGTGATATTTAACTTTTTGGGTTTCTAAAATGTGACATCTCATCTGTTTGGTCCAGTTTTGCCTGCTGTTTAAATGATTTCAGAAACTAGACTATTTCCTTCTTTCCCTTCTCCCAGGAAATCTGCATAACAAAACACACTCTGGTAACGTATTTCCATCATAACACAAATATTGGTGTGATTCAGTGAATCTGTTGCAAAATGTGCCCTGGATTATACACTTGGGTTCTGAGGTGGGAAAAAGTACCTTCAGCATGAAAGATAGAAAAGAAAATGCTTTTATTGTTGATGATTTTAGTTTTAAAATGAGTCCAAGCAGGATTTTTGCCTGACTTAGAGAAGAGCAGATGTCTTTTTTAGCACTATTCATTTTTCATGGAAGAAAGGTTTCAAATTCTGTGTAGGAAATTTTACACACATATGCCCAGCAGCAGAATTATTTAATTATTACTTAATTGTTATAAGACCATACAAATGTCACTACGTTTGGGGCTTATTCAGATGGCTTTTAAAGTAATCAGGAGCTTTGAACTGGTTCAGGATGCCTTGAGCAGGCGTTCCTAGGAGGGATTGAGAGCCCCCTGCACCTTCCTAGGACCACACCACCAGCCTTGTGTGTCCTGTGCACCAAGGGCTGGAAATCCTTGAAGTGGCACCCAGGTGAACATGGCCCATGGCAGTCACATCCCGGGATTCACATGGTGTGTGCATGCGTGTGCATGCATCCACTGAGCTTGGGTAAGCCAAAAAGGACAGTCAGATGCCAGTTCCCAGTGAAAATCAGCAGACATAATCTTTCCTTTCTTCCCAAATCTCCTTGGTAAATACTTGAGTAGTGCAGATAGCTCCTGACCAAGCACGGTATTTAATTAACCTTAAAACTTTACCCTTAATTATTAAAGTATTCCAAGCCTCCCAGTCTGCGCTGGGCATTAATTAGGTCACTTGAACACTGCATCCCATTCTGTTGCAACATTAGATTCATTTCATATTTATGCTTTTTTTTCCTCCCTTTCAGTGATGCCAGCAGGACTGCCTTGTAAATGAGAAACCATTGTGTTTCTCAGGGGGAGCATCCTGTACAAATAAAAAAGCAGCAGAGTAAATCATTTTATAGCATATGGTAGATTCTAAGCCTCAAAGTACTCAGCTTTCCATAGCAGCAGAGGCACGAATGGAATCAAATGAACAAATTGCCATGTTTTCTTATTATGGATGTCTGAATTGAGAAGTTCACCTGAGCAGATACTCTGTTTTGTAATTGCCTGGTATTTGCTCTTCCTTACTAGAAAGAAGGCAGAGACAAGACTTTTATCACCCCATTTTTCATATATTATGTGCTAGCAAACAGCTGTGTTTAAGAACAGGGGGGTGATTATTCCATGTCAGGATCCTGAAGGTAGTGCAGTTACATGGGAGGAAAGTGGGCTGGTGGTGTTCATTTATGGCACTGTCTGGGAGAAGGTGTCTGTGACACAAAAGGCTGCCATGGTGAGAGACTGGAGGAGGGCTGGCAGAACACGAGAGTGCCAGTCCTTCTCTGCCACCTCTGCAATACCCAGCGCTTCACTGGGAGCCTGATCTAAGACAGAGACAGCAATGGGTTCCTCTCAGTTTACAAACTGTAGGAACTCTGTGCCAGATCACCCCAGCTTCTGTTTTTCTGCCATCCATTATTTATACCCCAACCCCATTAGAACATGGACTATTGGCTGCTCCCTCTCAGGTTTTTCTTGCCACCTTCTGAGGATGAATGCAGGACAATTAGGCCTGGTATTAAACTCATAGCAGCAGAGCAGAGCTATGCATTTGATATATATTGCAAATGACTGGACTCTCTGGGCCTGATCCACAGTCTGGTACCGCTGACCCTTCTTGGTGATTATAAGAGGATGCTCAACAAAACCAAAGTACTTTGTAGGTACTTAAGAATGACTATATCAGCAAGTGACATAAAACCCTATGCAAGTGGATCACTACCCTGGTTAGAAGCCTGTGCAATTCCTCCATTTTAGCTTTAGCACCTTATTCCCTAAAGCAACAAATGACAAAGAGCGAAATGAGTAAAGACAGAAGAAGTTATTGAGTTTTTGGTTTTGTCTCAAATACAATGCATGAGCATTCTCCCTGATGTAGTTAGCACAGGAATGCTCCCTGCTGATCCCAATGATGTGATGTAAGATGCAGAAAACCTCTGTTTGCAGACCGTTAGATCTGTGCTCAAGGGGATAAAATATTAATCAAAAAATGGGTAGTTTCTGTGTCTGATTCTGAAGGGAATTTACATGTGACGTTAATCCTGTAATTCCAGTACAGTGTGTGTTGATTTTACAGTCTCATTACAGTGTGAAGAGAGGAAATATGCTTTAGCAAACCGATCCTTCATTTGACAGCCCTTTGTCTTAGGGAACACACAGCCAGGCCCAGCAAACACAACTCATCAATTTCTTGCTTGATTTTTAATCATTGAGATAGATTAGTGCAAAAAGGTAAAAATAAGAATAATTACGCTGTATGGTAAGTGTGAAGGGAAGACACAAAGAATACTAAAGATTTACATTGGTGACAGGTGACCAGTGGTATTGAAGAGAGAATAACACAAAATGTCACCTACAGAGTGAGTTTTCAAAAGTGTCCTCTCCTCACTGGCAATCTTGAGTGTCCAGAACAAAAAAAGCCCTTTTATAAATGCTTAAAGTTGGGTTTCTGCTAATAAGATGTTCCTGGGGAGAGATGTTTTGTGAATGTGGCTCTGCTTACTGGTGATTGCTGTCTTGATGCCCAAAGTGTTCTCACACCTTGCTTTATGTTGTGTTGCACTTGTTGCACAGTCAGCAGGGCTCAAATGATTTGTGTTGTCTGTGAAGTGTAGACCAGACCTGTCTGATACCATTTTTTGGTTTTATGTAGTACCTGCTCTGGAAGATTGTAAGGAACAAGAGCCTGTGATGGACAACAATATTTCTGTGGTGCCTTTTGAGAGACCTGCTGTTATAGAGAAGCTGACAAGCAACATGGGAAAGCGTAAAAGCTCCACCCCACAGAAGTTTGTGGGTAAGCTGGAAATGAACCTTTTATTCTTTTTAGTGCATGAGTATAGGTTACATGCTATTTGTAATAGCCAGAAGAACAAGGGGAAAAGTAGCACTCTCACAACTTGGTTCTGATAAAACGATGGAGGTGGTTAAATCACAGCACGAAATCATGCTAATTATTGAATTCAAAAGTGAAGTCCACTATCATGAAAATGCCTTAGAAAACCTTGACCTTTTTACTTAACGCTGTTTGGTTTGGTTTTTTTAAACTTCTCTCTATCCCTTTTGAGATTTAGATTTGTCATCTTCCCTTTCCTTGCTCCAGAAAAAAAAAAACAAAACCAAAAACAAGCTAAGACTATCATATAATTATCTGTCTCCATATGTGTTAAAAAAACAAACAACAAGTATCTCAAGACTTCTAATTTGTATTAAATTCCTGACACTTGGCAACAACTGGTCTGATAATACTGGCATGAGGAAGTAAATCACATCCCTTGTGTTGGAAGAAGAAGTTCTTGCTCCAAGTGCAGCCCTCTGCACACAATAAACTTATTAATGCATGAATATGAAACAGCATTGGGTGGCTTTTGGTTACTAGATTTAGAATCCTAGGTCAGGAGTGCATATTTTGCTTTGTGTCTCGACATATTAAAATTATTCAGCTTGTAATAGGTGACAGTGTGGAGAGTTTTACTTGGTTTGAGCTGTAACTTAAAGCTTCTTTTTACTGCTACTGAAGCAATGCAAAACTTCTTAGGAGGGAAGCTGGAACAGAGAATTGTTTGGTGTAAGTGTCAGACTCTGAAGTCACGTAATAGGCGTTTTCCATGCCCACTCCCTGGAAGGGCAGTCACACAGAACTTAAGGGTGCCTCATGCTGCCTACACTAAGGACACTTACAGAGAGGATCAGAGGACTGTAAGCAATTAGCACAGCCATTTAGAAAAGTTGTTGCCCGTCAGCTAAATGCAGATTCAGATGGATCTGTTAAATCACCCCCGAAGGTGGCTGTAAGTAACCTACATGGTTTGGAATAGCAGGGGGCCAGCAGTGTGCAGCAGCTCACCTGGGAGGACTGACACACTGACCTGGCTGCTCTCAGTCAGCTGACCATTCCCAAATACCAGTGCTGAGCCAAGGCTAGGCCAGCGATGATCTATCCCACACGGGGAACGCTGGGAGACATCAGTATTTCCTATGTTGTTTTATTTTTAGACCAGAAAGGTGATTTTACTTGTCCACTCATGCACCATTGACCATCTGTCATTCTTGTGTTCAGAGGGAAATTTACTGATTGGAAAGCCTTGCCTGAGAGATGCTGTACCACATTATTATTCTCTTCAGCAGGTTATACTACTTTGTTTTTAGATAAACCTGTTTTTTTCTATAGGTGTAACATATCATACCTACATATCATTATCCATATGTAGGAAAAAAGTACCCCCTTTCATATTTACCGTATCTTATTTTTCTGATCTTTAGTGGCATCACAGTATTTAGATTGAATAACAGCAGTCTTCACTTGGCTGCCTTTCTTTTCTTTTTTTTCTCCCCTCCACCATGACCTCACTTTTCTTCTCTTTTTCTCCCCAATTAAATATTGTTCAGCTCTATCAGGAAGAATGTGTAATGGTTCTCTTGCTTGCAGGAAATTTTCCTGTGCATACTGCTAGCGTGGCACCTGTCCAAAACAACTTAATGGTGTTTATGAGAAGGTCATGTAAGCATAAGCTGAAATCTTTGCATGCTACATCTATCAATGCTTTACTGCTCTTTCTGATCAGCAATCTCCAAGGGACCGTGGTTATGGACCACAGTCTCTCCTATGGCTGAATTTTCGGGAGGAAAGGAAGCAGCATACAGCAAATAGAATGAATTCATTTCTGTGTGAGAGACTTGGTTATATATCTGCTCTTGAGGTACTAGTCTTACCGAACCAGTGGGAATCGTGGAGGCAGGAAGTACAATTTGTGATGTGCAGGAGTGTGAGTACTTCCTTTGCTTCTTGTTCAATGAGGTAGAGGCAGACACCAGTTAAATTAAAAGCAGCCGTCTTCAGGCTGGTCATGTGAAGCAGATTCATGTATTTTCAGTTGTACTTTCAAGCTGGAATTTGGAGCTTACTCTCAGAATGTCACCGAGGTTAAGAACTGGCAGGATGCAAAAGGAGACATTTATGTGGCTTACGATAAAGACCATGGTTGTTAGAGTAAGAATTAAAAATACACGGGCGTCTCAGAACAGATGAAGATCAGCCGGCTGCCAAATTACAGTCAGCTTCTGGTTAATGGGGGTCAGAGAGAAACCTCCCCAGGGGGAAATGCTGGAACGGCTTTCTCCAAGATTTCTTGCAGCTTTCTCCCAAGTGTCCAGCATTGCAGCTGCTTTAGATACTTGATGAGATGGATCACAGGTAACACAGGCCAGCTGTGTCTGTGTGCTTTGATCTAGCTTCAAATACCTGTTTTGGGGTTTATTTGAATGTCATATGGCCAGAGGGGAGAATGTTTTTTCTTCTACTTCACTAATGTAGGGCAAAGATAAAGAGACTTTGAGTGTAGTTTAAATGAAAATTCAGAATGATAGGTCTGATTAGCTGATTTTGAGTATAGAATCGGCTAAAGAGGAATTTAATTTGGAAACCACATTGTACTGGTCTACTGGACTGTTTACTGGTTACTTCTGAGCTCTGTGTTTTACGCCCTCTCCTTCCCATGTTATCATTTATTTTACTTTTTTATGTCACACTCCATTTCTCAGGCTCTGACATCTTTGGAACTCGTTCATAATTAAAGGAATAAATAATTCAGGTCACTGGCAATTTACAGCTTTCTTTGCTGTCTGTACTCTTTACTGGAGTAACTAAACATGGATGATGAAAGGAATCAAAATAAGGTTTACATCATTTATCCAAGTAGCCCATAAAGGATGGGTAATATTTCTTGATCTATAAAGCCTACAAAGGACTGTCAGTGTGTTTGGCAGCTGGATCAGACCCTCGCCAGATCCATTTCTTTATCCAAATACAAGAATGTCACAGGTGGCCAGAGCAGGTGACAGGCGCCAGTGGGCACCAGACACACCTGCCTCCTCCAGTCCCCCTTCGGCCCCACTGGGGAAGGAGCTGCACTGTTCCATAGGAGGCTGGAGCCATGTCCAGTTACAGAGCTGTCCATCCTGTCTGTGGCAGCACAGCCATCACAGACTGCCAGACCACAGCAAAACACTGAAAAGAGGATGTTTGATGGCAAGAATCATCCACAGGTCGTATTAGATTACCAGGACCATCGCTGAGTACACATCATAGGTACACAAACATGGTATGGTGAACAGTATTGCTGAAGAGAGTAGGAATATTCATGTGCTTGACTTTAGACTTACATTTAATTACTTGGATAATCAGGGCTAAGTTCCCCCAGCAGAAGTGAGGCATCATCTCTAAGGATAACATGGTTCTTCTCTATGCATCACTTCTGAATAAGTCACACTAACTGGAATGAATTATTATAGTCAAAAATAAAATGCTGAGTGATAGCTGTGTTGAAATGTACTAATGCAATTTGGAAGAGATTTGGGATTACAGTTCTGTTTCTTGTAGTGGTTTATACACATTGTGTTCCAAGCAATTTTGGCAAAAGGTGATAGAAGAAGATTCTTGAGTAATTTAATTCTTGAGTAGCCAAACCACTTGTAAGTAGTGACTTCTTGAATTTATTAACTTATGCTACTGGAAAAAAAGTCTGGTTTTATGTACAAAGGAAGTGAAGTAACAAAGAAAACCAACCAAAATTATTTATCAGACTTCATAAAGTCAGCTTTAAAAGTTAGCTGTCAACGACTAGCTAATTGCATGGGAGCATGTGTACTTTGTATCATATACATATAACCTTTCCTATTTAAAAAGAAGTTAGTCCATGAGCTTTGCTTGTCCTGACACTCCAAAGCCATCCCTGGAAAAGCAGTGCTGCTGAGCTGAGCCCTGGTGTAAGCAGTGGTCAATCTGTTCACCTCCAAGGAGAGCTGTGATGCATAACGCGCCCTGTGACTGCCATAATGTTACCAGCATGTGGTTCTGGTTTTGCACATCTGTCACGCCATTGATGTAAAAAGGTTACAAGGATGTGAGTTTGGATTCACACAGTGATGAATCAGCCAGCTTCAGCATCATGTATTTATTTATCCTGTGTCAATGAAAGGTGCTTTTGCCTTTTACCAAGTGAAACTAAGCTATACACGTGGTTTCTCTATTCGTTTTCTTGCCTAAATAGACACTGGGAAGGGAGGGGTGTGTGTATGTCTTTTTTTTCAGTCCAGAAACAAGAATCTTTTTTTTTTTGAGGGAGGAAAACTGCAAAGATCAGCCTCCACTGCTCCAGTAAATGGCTTCATTCTTCATTCTTGGCCACATGCTCTCATTCAATGTTTGGGGTTTTTTTTCTGCTGATTAAAGGATTTATATATTGTAGCTCTAAAGGTGCCACCATAACAAGCCCCCTGTACCTGTTGTTTAGGTTTCTCACTGTGCAGCCCTGTTGTAAGGTAGGTGTGAGGCACCTCAGATTGTGGGGGACGTGTGAAATGGTCCCTTGAATTTTGGGAAGAGTATGTCTAATGGTATACTCAGTCAGAACTTCAGTGGCCTTAATATTTCAATCTGTTATCTACCAGTTAACATGTATTTCCTAACTTGAAGTGTGGGCACTGTCAGGCCTAGTGGAAGGTTTGGAATTGCTCTGGAAGTTGCTGTAGCCACATGTTTCACTGAGAATAAATTAAAAACAAAACAAAACAAAACACCAAAAAAACCAAAAAGAAAGCTCTTGGTGAGGTTACTGTTTTACCCATCTCAGGACAGGAACTTTATAGGAAGTCAGTAAAAAAGTAGAAGGAGGTTAACTTTAGACTCTGGAATAATTTCACCCCAAGTCAGAGGGTTTCTGTCCCTCCTCACCCCTTTTACAGTGAAATGTTGCAGCGATTATGTTGATTCTGCTCATGCATTTGCTCTTATCTCGTAGGTGAAAAGTTCATGAGATTTGGCTATCCAGACATCTCCTTTGATATGAACCTAAGCTATGATAAGGAGGCTGAGCTGATGCAGTCTCACATGATGGACCAAGCCATCACCAATGCAATCACCTACCTTGGAGCTGAGGCACTTCACCCCCTGATGCAGCACACACCGAGCACAATTGCAGAGGTGGCCCCGGTCATCAGCTCAGCTTACGCTCAGGTCTATCATCCCAGCAGGATAGAGAGGCCCATCAGCAGGGAAACAGCCGACAGCCACGAGAACAACATGGATGGCCCCATCTCCCTCATCAGACCAAAGAGTCGAATCCAGGATAGAGAGGGCTCCCCCAGCAATAGCTGCCTGGATTCTACTGACTCAGACAGCAGCCACGACGACCGCCAGTCCTACCCAGGAAACGCTGCCTTAACCCCCAAGATAAAGCCAAACCCGGCTTACGTGAAGGAGGAGGCCAAGCCTTTGGATGTCACAAAAGCTTCTAAGGGCTCTTTAAAGGATATGTACAAGGTGATCAACGGAGAAGGAGAGCAGATTAGGGCTTTCAAGTGCGAGCACTGTCGCGTCCTCTTCCTGGACCATGTCATGTACACCATCCACATGGGCTGCCACGGCTACCGGGACCCGCTGGAGTGCAACATCTGTGGCTACCGGAGCCAGGACCGCTATGAGTTCTCGTCGCACATAGTCCGGGGGGAGCACACATTCCGCTAGGCCTTCTCATCCAAAGGGGACTCGTATGAAGTAGAACTGCACATGAAGAAATACTGCACTTACAATCCCACTTTTCCTCAGACATTGAGACGCCTATTTTGTTGTTGTTGCTGTTGTTGTTGTTGCTGTTGTTTAATTATTATTATTAACCTTATTTTTTGTGGACCCAACCTCATTTGCTCTGCCCAGCTTAAGAATGGAAAGAAGGAAGGGAATGGATAAAAGAGGGGTTTGTTGTGGCCATCACTTTTTGGGGAGTGACCCGCCTTGCTTTCTGTGGGAGTTGGAAGGCAGTCTGTGTCTGTCTCAGTCAGCTGTACGCCATGTCCTCTTTTGGGTATCGCTCAACCCCGCCAGGTGCTTTCAAGTCCCAACAAGACGCCACTCATTTACAGTTTCAGAGGAATAGGTAGAAACATTTCAGAGGAGAGCCTTTTTCTAATGTGTAGATGTGGTGCAAGCTTTTGGTGGCTGGAGGAAAGAGGGGGAGCTTTGTTCTGCAGAATGAACAATTATTTTTAAAGCAAAACTGATAGGGAGTTAGGAGCATGAATCAAAGTAAAAAAATTTCAAAATTACTTTCAAGGGTGAGCTGTTTTCCTGGGTTCAGTGTGTATTGCCCCTCTAGAATGTAAATAAATTAAAAAAAAAAAAAAAGAAATGTATGTCTTAACACTGTACCACATTACAGCAGTTTAGTTTCATAAGTCTGAGGGCCTTCTGTGGTAAGTCTGAGGCTTTATGTTTTTATTTTCCTTAACTTATGAAGCACCTTTTTTTAGAATTGTTGATATTCTGTTACTCCATGCCTATGTGTTGTCTCACTGGCTTCTTAGAGACCCTTGGGAGCCTTACTTCTTTAGCTGCACCCTAAGTTTTAAGAAAGAGCATATAGAAATAACATTTAAACTTGCTTCTAGGACAGTAAGTGGCCTGGGAGTGGATGAGAGTCTGTAGTTTACTCGAGGTTCTGCTGCTCTTCTGAAATACTTATGGGTTAAAATTATGGATTCAAAAATGACAAAAGTACTAGTAGCAAAGTGTTCTTTAAATATAGGTATATATAGATATATAATTATGTAAATACTTTCTCATTCTACTATCACAGTGTTAACTTCTTGGCAACAGCCTAAACTAAGACTTGCAGCTGGGAAAGCGTTAGGAACCAGATCCTCGGCCAGCATTAATCCTCTTGGCTCCATGGAATTTGATGGAACTGCCCCAACTACTTCAGCTACATCAGGATCTGAACCTTGACTGTTTTTTTCTCTTGCTGACTTCTTACTTGCTAACTTGCTGAACCACTGATTTCCTTTTGTTTGTAAGTCATCAATTCTGCTTAATTTAGGGATGGAAGTGTTACCAGCTTTTGCTGGATAGCCTTGGCTCCTGGCGAGCACAGAAGCCCGACAAACCAACAGGTCGCATACGACCTTCCCTACTTCTTCAGAAAGTGATAAGTGGAGATGTAGGTGCTGTGTATTGATTAGGACTTAAAGATTTCATTTTTATTCTTAATTTATTAATTTCCCTGTAGGGAAAGCAAATGGAGAAACACACTCCAGAGAGACTCCTTGACCTACAGACTGGACAAGAAAACAAGTCCACTGATCTGTTTTGTTTCCTTTCTTTCTCTCTCAGTAAATAACAAAGCCAGCAACCACCCAGCAAATTGCATCAGTAAAAACTGGGCTTAAACCTATGGGACAGATTGCCATTGAAACCCAACTGTTTGTACCAATCACAATTGAAATGTTGTTGTTTGGCAACAAGAGCACAGCTTGAGAATGGAAAGATCTGCATGGGTTTAACCCCCTCCGCATGCACGGTCTCCATGCGCTTGGGGAGACCTTTTCCAAAGGATAAAGTTACTAAAGTATAAAAGAGAGAGCAAGATCAGGCCATAATGAATTCCCATCTGCTCCCTCCAATCTGTGCACTTGATGCATATGCCAGTTTGCTGTTCGTTTTGAGGGTACTGGGTTTTTTTTTTCCTTCTTCTCTTCCTAGACCTGGAGCATTTGAAAGTAGGAGCTGAGTGGTATTGATTGAAATCTTTTTATGGTGACATTCTTGGCAGCTAGAACCTGTGTTTAGAAAGAATACAGTAGATCATGGCTAGATTACCTGATGACTGCTTCCCAGCACTGCAATGCTATTAAGTAGGAGCTGGTAAAGTCTTGCAGTAGCCTATTAATTATAATACAATATGGAGAGAGATGTCATCTTGTGTAATGTGAGACCTATCAAGGCTGGGAATATGCAGGCTTTGGAGAGACAGGTTTAAAGATCTATTCCCAACATTGTTCTTAATGTCGTTGGGTTCCTCCCCCTGCTACTTTCTTCACCCTAACACAGAGGAAACTGGGGCAAATGAACCAGTGCTGTCCTCTGGACCGTTCTCATTGTCTTGTGCCTGGTGCAGTCAAAGGAGTTTGTGCAGGAGAAAAGCAGGGAGGTGCTGGAGGGCATCACTTTTATTCCATGTGGCTGATTCTCTGCAGTTAGGGAGGTGGGCTTAGGAGGCGGCCGGCCATGCTTTGTGTCAGGATGCGCCTGGAAATTCAGAAAAGGAAAAAGTGGTTGTGATTTGCTGAGGCAGGAAAGGTCTTTTAAGAACACGGTGAAAAGGGAAAGGTTCTTGGGCCTGAGGGTTGCTGGGCTTGCCTGGGCCTCCAGACAAACACATGCCCAAGCCAGAGAGAAAGGTTGCTGGCAAATCCTTTCAGTCTCTGGAGGAAACACTCCGTTCTCCCCTCTGTGGTCAGTGAAAGAACATTGGGCTGTGGTTTCTTGGAATAGTTAGCACTAGGGAAAAAATGTTTAAAATTTCTGCCTTTGTTTGGGAAAGCACCAGAATACGGGAAAGGTAGAGAATCTCTTGTGTATCCACAGATCAGTTGGCTGCAATTATATCTGCAGTTTGTTAGTGTGCACTGTGGTTCACTGATGACTCACTGATACCTCTGGTATGGTGTATGCTGTAGATGTTTAAAGGATCAGGTGGGGAGGCCCACTGATTTTGGACCTGGCTTCAGTGAAGTCCAGCTTCTTGATCGAATGGTAGCAGGTGAGGTCTGTATGTCCTGGTGTCACGGGCACAGGGAACTGGGGAGGCACTGGGGAGTTATCTTATAGAAACTACATTTTTTGGAGAGGAAGAAACTTGAGGGGTCACATTAATTTTTATTATCAATGTCCTTTTCTAAACACTCACTGAAGATTTTTATCCTAGAGTTAGGAAAAGAAGAAAGATTAAATTCTAGTTCAAATTTTGAACAAGATCTTGGAATAACATGTCCTTTAGAATTCAATTCCTACTGAAAATTATTAGAGATCTTTATGTAATGCAGTTTGTCCGTTCACAAAAGTGAGCAAAAAAGGGCAGCAGAGATTTCTTTGGGTGTTTTTTCTTGCTTGCTCTCTGCAGGAATTGGATTTCTAAGAAAAGCTCTTGAGTTTCGTCAAGTTCATTAGTCATTCACAGTGTACTAGGAATTTCAGTAGCTAATCCTTGGCCTCCAAATCAGTTTGTTCTGAGTATTTGGTGCTGGAAATCGAACCTGGCTGATTTTTATTGGACTCTTTTGAAATTCTTGGAATCAGGTTTCCGGTTAGAAACATGCATTTGCAGATTTAGAATTGGCTTCCTGTGAGCATTCCCCATTTTCATTAAAAAGAAAAAAAATAATAATAATTTCTGTGCACACGTCTGCCAGTAAAACCTTTTGCTTCTTTTACGTCAAAAATGGCAATATTCTGACTCAGTTTAGAGGATTACAAGCCTATTAATTGAAAGAGAAGTGTGACTGCTTATTCTGCTCTTGGTGTGATCCACATCCTTGGAGCAAAGGGCATTATCTATATATCTGCAGTTATGACTGATGAATTTTACAGCCGCCTCTCTTTGTAATCAGTTAGGAGTGCACATCGAAATATATTGCATTTTTCAGTAAAGCCTGCTCTTTGCTCAGTAATTTATGGGATTAAAACAATTTTATTCTCCTTAACAAGTGCTTTCATCTATGATGTGATGTGAAAGGTGTCTAGGCATTAACCTGTAGCGGTCTGTGGTAGAGAGGAAGATTTTAAATGGGTTAATTGGTCTGATTTTTAGTGGTACAGGTTTCTACAATGTGAGGACCCAGCTCACAAAGTAGCCATGTGGACCTAAAGTATGTTTACTGTAAGATGAAGAAATTCTTAGTTGTCAAGAGTTTCCAAATTTCCTTCTGTGTACAAGGGCTTCCCTAAATTTGTGCTGTCAGGCAGGAGGTCAGTAATGAAACCCAACCCTTCAAAACTGAGCTTTTGTGGGACTTTATTACTGTTGCCCAGTTCCTGAGCTAGCTTGTTCTGATTTGAAAGAAGCCAGACAACAGACACTCCTTCCTCCAGAAGGAAACTTTGGAGATAATTGCAGCAAAGGTGCTTGTTTCAGCCAAGGGCAGGAGCTACAGTAATACAGTTCCTTCGCTGGATAAATTCCTTTCCTTAACTCTTGCTGTGCTTTATAATGTAATGAGGGGGGAGGAGGGAGGCTGCCAGAGTCGCCTAAAGTCAGTGTGGGATTCTAGGAAAAGGGTGATGAAATTGGCTTTTCTGCTAGTGATTCACATCTTAGCTTGGCTTAATAGCATTTAAAAACAAAAATGGATGGCCTGTGGTCCGGGGCAGCTGGAGAGCTTGAGAAAGTATATTTATATATATATATATGGTATTGTGTAGTTAGATATATGCTTTATTGTATATGTGCCTTTTCCAAATGCATTTTGGGAGATCCTGATGTCGTTCGTGATATCCTACAAGACCCTTTCAGAATGCACGACAAAAACCAACCCAAAGGAAACATCCCTCCTCCTGCTCTGCGCCCTCCTTGGCAGCTTGACCCGGAGAGAGGACCCTGTTCGGTACTTTGCTGTGAGATTTCCTGGAGTCAGCCGGCTTTTAGGAGTGGGAAGGGCCGAAAATTACCCTAGCAAAGTGCATTCCAGCTGTCCAGCCAGAGCTGGCCTGTAGCTGGTGCCAGGGAGCACGGCATCCCCAGCGCGATGCCAGGACTTGCCGTGGGAGCCCCCAGCTGCACCGTGCCCTATGGAGAGCCAGGGAAGCGCCTCCCGTTTTCTCCCTCTCAGCGCTTTGAGTAAAGCACCCTTGGAAATGGACTTTGCTCTGCTTTAAAGTTCCCACGTAGGACTGGGAGCAGACTTTAAAGCAGTTGCTTCTTGCTTCAGCCTGGAAAAACAAATGTGGCGAGTCCTTTGGAAGTGGTTTGCAAGTTTGCCTGTCATGCTGCTGCCACCCCAGGAATTGGCATAGAGACGAGAGAAGCTCATCAGTAGGAGGTGTTCAGGGGGTTCATGAGCTGGAGCACCGTGGTGACGAGCACAGTGCTGGTTCTGGGACTTTCCCAGCGGGTTGGTGACCTGGTTTCAGGTGCAGTTGTTCCCCCTGCGGGGCTGCAGAGCTGAGTGTGCCAGCAGAGCCAAGGTGGGAGGGCCACCGTGGGCAAGGCGGCTGGACCAGCAGGCTTTGGGCAGACCCTGAGCCCAGCAACAGCCCAGAGCCACCCCCTCGGCAATGCTCTGCTGGGCCTGGGCCACGGCAGCCAAAGAGGGGTGGTAAGGGGAGCAGTTAGGTAGAAAAGAGCTAGAATTTGCTTCATAGCAAATAGATTCCCTTCTATCCCATTGCTGTGTTCTGAGGTATAAGCAAAGGAGAACATCGCTGGTTCCCAATCTGGTTTCCAATTTGACCTCCTACAACCCCACCTGAAAGGGTGGGTTGTGTCCTTCTCCTTCCTGGTTCTGAAATGAGCAGAGGACAGTCAGGAGGAGCTGTGGGCTCAGGCTTTGCCATGCTGCGTGCTTAACAGGCCAAGAAAACAATGAAACCAGTCTCTGTTTAATTCACCTACCTTCCCAGTCGATCATGCAGATTTCTGGTTCCTGTTCGCTTCCAGCCTTTGGAAAGGTGGTTATCAGCGTGCTCACTTGGGTCCTCATCTTTGAAGATAACTTTCCATGCTATCTCCTTCTGTACAAACTTCTCCTTTTCATCTTGGGGCCTAATTAATCAGTGGACATAAACGACCATTTCAACAGAAACCTGCATAGTTGTAGTAAAATTAATATTTTTTTACAGTTGCAAAAAAAAACAAAGCAAAAAAACCTGTGATATTTCGACTAGCAGTACGTGAAGTATTTCAACAGAGTGAATGACAATGAAGTTAATCAGATCATGTCTTGAGAGGGGCTGGTACCACGTGGACCCTGCTGGGAGAAAGGGAGCGGCCTGGCCCAAAGCTGGGGCCGACGCTTCCTTCCCACAGCGGGTGTTGGTTTAGGCAACTGCACTGCAGCCCAGGAAAACATTTGAGCACCATCAGCTTCGTGCCATCCCTTCGGCTGGATCTGGAAGTGCACAGGAGCTTTGCAGCTGGCCGTGCGTTTGATCACTCCCATTACCTGTGAGATCAGGGCCAGCGGGTGCAGCACAGCAGCTCTGGGCAGGCCTCGGTGGCAGCACTGGTTCCCTTATTTTGTGTAGCAGCCTTAATCCCTGGCCCTCGGCGGTACCTGGGTACCGGCAGCCTCTGGTCCGTGCCACCAGGCTGGGTAAAGGACGGGTGCCTCCCGCAAGGCACGGGGGGAGCACGGCTCCTTACGGGCACAGCGGGGCCGCTTTGCAGTAAATTGGGCCATTTAGTTTTACCTCAAGTGACATCGAGTAAGAAAAGCTTCTTGCAGGGGTGGAGGTCACTGAATCCCTACTATGCACTTACTGGGATTTGACATTGCTTACTGGAAATGGATGTTCGTTCCTGAACACACTGTAACAAGGGAAGGACTTTTTTTGGTTGTTTTTGTAGTCATTCGGATTCTGAAACTGTGATCAATTATTTGACGAATTGTCAAGTGTCCTCAGAGCTTGAACACGTTCACTTCCTCACCATGTAGCAGTCTCCTCTGGCTTTCTGTGCTTTTCTCTTTCCCCCTTTTCCTTCTTGGAGCTTTAAGTCTGGGCCTGCTCTTATCTCCTGTAGCTTTGGGCTGTCTAGGGGTTTGGGGGGGTTGGTTTTTGGGGTTTTTTTGTTCATTGGCTGTACAGTCTGTTTACATATTTTTGTATTCAAGTGTAGTTTTTTATTAAAAACAGGAAAAAGAAAAAAAAGACAGTTGATTTGAGAAAAAAAATTAAGGTACATACTCTTTGTAACAATATAAAGATCTAGGGTACCTTTGAGATGACTCTACAGTGATGTAATTATAATACTGTATATTTGCCTTCCTTTTTAGTTGGTTTTATTTTCTGGTTGTTTTGTTTTGTTTTGTTTTTTTTTCCTAAAATGTATATCTTTTTATGAGAAACTGGAAACTTTTAATGCAAATGTTTAGAAAGATTTAAAATTGTAAAGTAAAAAAAAAAAAAAAAGTCATATAATTTTTTTTTCCTGTTGGAAGAAAATGCTTTAAAAAAAGTTTTACTACTGTTGTATTCCAGGGTGGGGGTTACCAACCCCAAATTTGCTTCTTATGCTTCATTCTTGGATCCTGCTTTCTAAACATGATCATTGCAGACACGGACAATTTGCTGATATTAATTCTAAAAACAAAAATCACCAACATTTGGGTTGTTTTTCTGTTCAAGTGCAATACTTACCCTGACATCTTATTAATGTACAGTGGTTTCTGTGTTCCTTCCTCAGTCCACACAAGTCAGTGAAACAAAATGCTCTGCCCTAAATGCATTTAAAGATATGGTTCAAGTAAACGGATTGCAACTGACAAGAGATGAGAAACTGTAAATTAAGGCTAAAGCCCATAATTTACCTTATCGTTGGCATTGAAACACATCCACATCCAGAATTGAGGACATACCTGTTCTTGACTCTTCCTTCCTCTTCTTTTCTAATTGCAGCTTTTTTAAGAAAAGCACTTAATATTGATGTTTATTAAGAATGACAAAAAATAAAAAGATCTTTTGGTCTGATCCAAAACCCACTCAGTGGAGACTCCTGTTGACTTTGACGATGGATTTTGGATTAGGCCTAATCTCTTAGCTAGGGCAAAACTGCCATTTACTCTAATGGGAGAGATTTGCCTGCATAAGAATTACAGGACTCGTGTCCTTTATCTACCTGAGAGACCAGAAAAGCTTCTTTAGAGTTGTCCTTGTCTTATATAAGTTTAGATGGGACTTGTTTTACATATCATACATATTTATATATAGTGTATTTTTAATGCCTTCCCTCTCCCCCCTCCCCGGTAGACTGAAGCCGCTGTTCTGTAAATATGTATTTAGGTACGTAATAAAAAAAAGAATAAAATCCCATTGAGATTTCTTGGAGAGGCAGTTACTGCGCATGCACAGTAGCCACTTTTATCTTTTAAATTTGTATTTAAGAGATTTCCTTTTAATAATAACAAAGGCGAGGAGACTGTATCCCCTTCTGTTTGATTGCCAAAATCATTGCCCAGCCCCTGGTGTCTGAGGTGGAGAAGAACAACGCATTCGGTGGGCGACTGTGGCGGTGCCCGCTGGGTCTCACTCCTTGGGCCAAATTCTGGGAGCCTCCCGTGGGCGGCTCGGCTCCTGCTGCTCACAGGGGCCGCGCTGAGCAGCGGGACCCGGGCACGGCCCGGCCCGCTCGGGGAGCAGAGCTTCGGGCTGCGGGTGTGCCCCTTTGCCACGGCATCCTCCCCGGCTGCTCCGGAGCTGCACTCTGCCCTCCCTAGTGCTCTTTTCCTGACGACAGCCGAGCGACTAACCTGGGAGATGACTCCTTTTTTCTCCCGGGTTAAGAATTTTTAGTTCTGTGATAGATCTTCTGAGCTCAAATTGAGGAATCTTTTAAATTTAAAAAAAAAAAAAAAAAAAATTAAAAATGACATCAGAGTTTACTCGAAAAGCCAGTGAAGACACTGGGAATTGTCCCACTTCATGTGCTCTTTGAAAGGTGCTCTTATAAAAGGAGTTCAGAAACAATCCCTTTGACAGTGGTGCATGTGAGCAACCCTAATGTAAACCTGTATCCCCCTGCTAAAAGAGTTTTGCCGCTATAGACTGAACTATGGGACTTGTTGTTATTTTTATTTTCTTCTTAGCATACATGCATACATATGGTTGCACATCTGTATGTGTGTGCTCTGTACCTGTGTGAGTGTTGTACAGCCACGTGAGAGTGGGAGTCCGTGTGTGTGTGTGTGTGTGTGTGTGTGTATGTGTGTGTATAAATAAAAGAAGCTGCAGAAACTTTGTAATACTTTGTGAAAAGGATTATATTATAAAGGTTTGTACTGTCTTGAGTGCACAGCTACTGGAATAAATGTAGGGAATCTCAGGAACAAGCATATAATTTGTCCAAGAATTATTTCTTCTCAGAAGTGTAAGTGCAGTTTTTAATTCTGTATATTATTTAATATTTTACCAATAAAAATAAACTTCTGACACGAAAGGGTTTTCCAGTCAAGCTTTCTGGACACATTGGTGTATGCATACACTTTCTTTCTTGCAGCAGGAAACACACGTGGTGGTTTGGCACCTCCCGGGAATCGCATTTCTACCTGTTCACAAATCCTGTTAATTAACTAGAGAGACTGAGTGTGTTATGAGTTGGGGTTCTGAGCATGGGTTATGAGACAGGGGAGTTGGGCACAGACCTGTTTTTAATATTTATTGGAGCTAAAGAAATGCCTTCCATCAGCTTCAGCATCAGCGAGAGAAGTGTCCACGAGGGTCCTGCTGTGTCAAATGGTGGCATCAGTCACCTGCCAATCGCTCTGTCGTGTTTTTGAAATAAATTAGTGGCCTAAGATTTTTCTAGAAACACTTGGACTGCACACACATTTCCTTAGAACCGTTTCTCAGCATGGGTTTTTGGCTGAGTTCCCTCTGTCGTATCCAGAGGTGATGTTCCCAGTAGGGATTTGTTGGGCATTCCGCATTGCCTGACTTGTCCTTCCTTTCATAACGCAGCCATCGACCTGGTAGCATTTGCAGTACAAGCTCTTCAGAATAAAAGGAAGATCTCATGAAGCTTCGTAAATTGTTTGTTGTTTGTTTTACGAATCTCTTGTAAATTCTTGGTTAAAGATCAACCAGCCTCTCCCCATAATAAAAGTGTTCATCATTCACATGACAATGGAAATTCCTTAAGATATCATCTGAATAAAAGTTAATCTTCCTTTAAGTCATGTTTGATGTATGTTATCTCCAAGGAATGCTTCTGTTCAATGAGCAGAATTTCACCTGATTTCTTTCACACAGGATTGCTGGATTACTGATTTTGCTTCAAAAAAACCCTCAAAATTCAGCTGATGGGGCAGTCTGAATCTTTAGTTCATGGAGGAGAAATCCCATTGTGCCATTGTAGGACACAAATGACTGGCTTGATGGACTCAGGGTCCTGTCCCAAAACTTACTGGAGATGGTGATGCTCTTTTCATTATCTTCAGCTAAGGGTCTAAGATGATGAGGAGAGAGCTTAGAGGCAGAAATTAAATGACTTGATAATGCTTAGGACTGCTGAGTCATTTTCAGGGTGAGACTATGCGTGACCTCACGTTATTAAGGAAGAGACTCTTAGAAATCTCCTGGCCTTGATTCAGGGCCGGCATGGTGTTGTGCCTGTGTGTGGGCAAGAGTTACACCATGAGGTGCCATTGCCTTTTCCTCTAGATCACCCTGTCAGCAGCTGCAAGCAAAGGGCAGGTTGGCCTCACCCATTCAGCTCTTACTTAGGCAGCAGGGAATTGTGTCTGATCTCTCCTCTGCTTGGCTTTTGCTGGGAAACTCTGACTGTATGGAAAACAGCCTTTTCCTCTTTATAGCAACAGATGGTTAAAAATACTCCAGTGACCAGTGTCGGCAACGCTGCCATCGCCCAGTCTTCCTTTGGTCTATGGGAGGCCAGTGGTTTAAAAATATTTAATTATTTTCGTTGTTGCTGCTTCAAATGGTGTAGCTGCCGTGGTCTTTGAACTGCAGCATCACCCTTCACATTGCTGACTGGATCAGTCTTGTAGCCAGGTAAGCGTTGCGTTTCTGATCTGCCCGTCCAGCCCTGCATTCTGCCAGTGGCCTTCTCCAGCTTTACCAAAACCAGTATCATTTTCCCAGTTAGTAAAAGTTAAGCCTTGGTTTCTGGCTTTGGCTTCTATAGTGCTAATATTTCTATTTTTGTGCAGTACTTTCAAGAACTTACTGGAGTTTCTTCTGAGGGTGAGTTTGTTTTCAAAACGTGGTGAATCAAAGCGCGTTTCCCTCCATCTCTGTGCTCGAATGTCAAATCCCAGCCCTGCCATGAATCATTTCCCACCACGACACTGCAGAATGTGTAACAGAGCCCTTGTTAACGGGAGACAACGGCAGGGCCTCAAAATCCCATTATGAAACTCGCAATAATCGAGGGACTAAAAATAAATTTTGCTTGGATTGCAGTTTGAACAGGCTTGAGTTGTTTTTTTCTTTCTTTTTAGTCGATCCTAATGTAGTTAGTCCTCAATAAACCCAGCTTTACCCTTTTGCCCTTCAGTGCTTATTTTTGTCTCTTCTTGGTGCATCATATAAACATTGTCATAACTTCCAGCATGCAATTATAAGTGTTTGTTTTGGGTTTTTTCACAGCAGAGTACCTCAGGAGCCACAATGACTTCTGGATTCAATGAAATATGAGTTGAAAGGATTACTGTGTAAGTACAGAGTCGCCTAAAATTTTAGACTGAGAATGAAAGCTCTTTTCAAAGGAATATACTTGTGAAATAGCCTTTGTGTTTCCTGTTAATTCCTGGTACAAAGATTAGGGATGGAGTCCCAGAGTACGATATTTTCCAGGGATTTCTGTCAGTGGAGGAACTGAGCCCTTGTAATGAGACTATAGAAGTGCTCAATATTATCTCATTATTTTTCATTAATCCGCGCACACCAGCCCGCCTCCACACGCTGTAATTCCATGTTACCACCCATGTTCACATTAAAATAGGAACAGATTATTCAAGACTCCCACACAAATCGTGAACCTCTATCCCTTCTGATCTGCCACCGGCCATCCCTGAGATGGAGGAACCTCTTCCCTAGGCAAGATGTCATCTTTAAACCTGGCAACCCAGCCCTTCAGAGCTAAATGCCTATTTTTATTCCTGGAAAATGCTCCTGTGGTATCCAGCATCCAAGCCTGGATGAAACTACCCTGTCAGGACTGATTTTTAACAGAAAATTGCTTTTCAATGAACCCATTCTCTATGGAAAGTGTATGCTTTTCATAGATTTAGGAGGATTTGGGGATTTTTTTCCCTCAATAAGAAAGCCTGAAACTCTAAACCCTCGGAAGGTTTCTGTGTTATTTTTTTTTGGTTTCAAGAGGAAATACTTCCCTGCCCTCAACTCCTGTTTTCATATCAGTTCAAATAATGTCAAGACACCCTTTGCTGCTCTTTCCCATTATTTTTGTTACTTTTCCTGTTTCAGGCTGCCTGCGTGTAGTTAATAGGGTGTGGTGAGGAATGTAAATTATTATTTTCGTGTAGGTGTGGTAGCTATTCAGTTGTAAATCCTGTTTTCAATCCTTCTGACTATTTTATTTGTGATCTGTAATATTGATTTGTCTTCAGAGCAGAGAATGCTGCAATCTATCAGGAGCAGGGACATTTTATTCCTTGCTAAAATAATTCAAAGCACTCCCAGAAATCTGCAAGATGGGGAAAAAAAAGAGATCTTCCTTGAAGCCTTTTTTTTTTTTCCTCCTCTTTGAAATGAGTTGAGGAATTTGTTTCTGCGGTTGATTTGTTTTTATCAGTTAGTTGCAAAATCTGAACAGCCTCGCCTTTCAAACCCATCTCCCATGATAACCTGCCACTGGCTGTCTCTTGATAACCGACTTTAAAAAAACAAGTTAAAAGGTTTGCGTCTGAACGCGGCTCAGGATGGTGGAGGAACAGGGCTGAGCTACAACAGGCAGCTCTGCAGTTGCTGTTGGAGTCGAGTAAAGCAGTCAAGCTGTAGCCGGTTCCACACGAGCCGTAGCAGCCGTGCCTGAAACACAGCTGTATTTTCCCACAAGCTGTGAGGGCCTTTTGGCAGCCGCAGGCAGCGGGACCGCAGATGCTCCGGCTCTCCGAAGCCTTTCCAGCTGGTCCCGCCTTGGGAAGGATGAGCTGCTGGGTCGGGCGCCAGGGGTACCTCACCCATGGGAGCAGACCCTCTGCTGCTGCGGGTCTGCACGGCCTGAGCAGCCTGGCGGGAGCTGAGCTGATCTGCCCCGTGTCTCTGCGAGGTGCCGGTGCTGCTCTCGGCCCCCGGGGCTGCCGTGTGTGCTCCCCTGGCTGTGCCCCGCTCTGTGCCCAGCCCCTCCTGTGCACCCGTCCTGGTAACAGCTGTTACAGCCAAAACCATCGTTGCAGCATCTGCCTGCGCTAGTGCGACTTGGCTTCTGGCTGTCAGTTCAGTCTATCTCATTTTTGGATAAATCTGGAACCTAGGAATACAATCACTGTTTGTTTTTGGGGTTTTTTTTGTTTTGTTTTGTGGTTTTTGTTTTTGTTTTTTTGTTTGGGGTTTTTTTTTTATTATTTATTTTTTATGGCTAGCTTTAGGCCTGTAGCATCCTTGTGCCTGAGGCTATGACTAGTAACAGTTGATGGTCTCCGTGAAAGCTGAAGTTTAGGTGTCACATGCTGCACACTCAAAGCTGATGGCTCATTCTGGCCAGTGTACTATGAAAAGCCTGGAATACAATTGTCCTTGGATCCCTCTGCGTATTGTTCTCTATCAACGAGATCTTTCGAAGGCTGACCTGAAAATAACCCGTGTCCTTGCAGATTGAAGGGCTTCTCCTTTCCCTGAAGTGGCAGAAATGTGCAGTGTTTGGGCACGGGTTGCGTTTCCCAAGCAGTGAGTGCATGGTTGGGATGTCTGCAGTACATACCGAGTGCTATGCTGCTGCTGTGTGGCCATGAGGAGGCATTTAAAGTGCTTTTTCTTGGGAGTTCTTTTTAAAAATTAATTTTTTTTTCAGTCAAGTGTTCTCTTTATTTGCCTTCAACTTTCCTCCCCATTTCTTCCAGTAAGAAAACAGAAGTTGTCACTAGACATTAGAACACAGCAAGGTTTAAGTCAATGCAGGTTAATATTGATTATTTGCATGACGTTTGTTTCTAGAAGCCTTTCTGAGCTAGCTGGTGTTCTAGCACTGAGCAAAAATAAGTCCTGGCTAGCACTAATGTGTTTAGCATCTAATTATAAAAAGAAACCAAGCTTCTTCTCATTTTCAGAAGTCCAAAGATCTTTCTGTAATGCTCCTTTCCTTTATTTGTCCAAGCCTGGATATCAGACTTGGAGACACTATTCCACTAAGTGTCCGTCTGACATTTTGCTGCTTCTTGAGACTATTCCCTGTGTAGTTCCATATGGCTGTACACAGAGATGGATCTCCTTGTGTCCCTGGAGTGGCTCCACAGGATTTGTGGAGCAGTGAGCTGAGCTCAGAGCTGTGCCCTGCCCATGTGGTAGCTGAGCCCTGAGCCTTGGCTCCATCCCTGCTTTCAGCACACAGCCCCTGCCCATGAACGTGCCCGGCGTCTCCGGGCCTTGGGTGCCGGATCTGAAGCCGAGCTGTGCAGAAACGCGTGCTGGTCAAAGGAGTCCAGCTGCCCAACAGATCCGGATGGCTCTGGATAACTGACATCCTGATCCTTATCGATCTGCAACATCTCTGAACGTTACCGGCTCTGTTTCTCTGGGGTTTTTTGTTAGATCTTTTGATAAGATATTAAATTATCTGGGTCTAAAGCAGATCTACGTTGCTCAAAACACTGCAGCTGGATGATGTTCTAGTCGTAGGTCCTACTGAAAACTCGCTGGTACAAAGATGGGCTTTGATCCTTGTAATATGTGAGCACTGAATTTTTGTTTTCTCCAAAACAAAAGGGAGGGGGAAAGCAGTAACAGTGTTAAATGGATACCAGTTTTACCCGGGTCGTATCTGCTGGAAAGGAAACTTCTAAGCTGAAGCTGGTGTGATGCACCCTGTACGAGACACTTCAGCTGCTCTTAGGAGACAATTTTATGTAAGAGGAAATGTAAAGGACTTTCTGTGTTTGATATAGACTCAGTTACAGAAGAAACCCTAAGCTCTTCAGGAAGAGGAGGTTTTGAAGATAACGTCACCAGCCAGTTCCTTCAGCCTCACGTGGAATTGCTGATATTTTAGTGATCTCTGGCTCACCTGTCCTGCCAAATTCAGATGACTGAAAGACTGCACACACACTTCATTGTATAAATTACTGCATTGCCAAGACTTCTTTGAGACCCGGGCTGTCAATAGAGAAACCTTTGCTGTTATTTCAGGCCGATCTGTGCACGTCTAGGCGAGGCTGAATAAACCACAGATGACCTCTGATGTAATTTTACCTTTCGTCGTTTGCCCCATTCCACTGCCAAGCTTGCACACAGCCAGAATCCCTGACCCGGATATTCTTTTTAGGGGAAAATAATGGTGGAATAAACCAAAAGGGGATTTTTACAGCACAGTAGCTCTCACACCACTGCCCTGACAGGCTACCCTCTAATTCATCCTTCCCAGAGCCTTTGCACCACTTGGCTTATCCCCGAGCAGAGGGTTTAGTGCAAGGCACTGCGTATCTGTGTCGGGAGGTATTTGGGCAGGAGTATTCCACAACAGCTATTTTGGGCTATTTCCCCACATCGAGAAGCTCTAGTGCTTATCTCAATGGAACGAGAGTCAAGCCTGTTCTTCTAGATAAAATGCTTTCCTCTCCAACTGCCTGATGCCTTATCTCTGGTCTTGCAGCATCACCCGTAACCCCTCTCCTGACCCACTTAACTTTCTGCTTTCAGCAGAGCCGGGGTGGGGGCAGGGAGACTTGATTAATGAATAATATTCACTTTCTTCTAAAGCGAAAAACTCTTCAAGTGGTCCATGCTCACATAATTAGGAGAGAAATCTCTATTCTTAATCAGCTGGTAAATTATCTATGGGCAGACCTTTAAGAATGTATTTCAGGTAGCTTTGGTTCACATAAGTTATTGGGTTTTAGGTGTTTTTCAGAATCTCCTGACAAAAAAAAGAACTTTAAGGATATCATTTGACACTTGTCACCTTGTTTTCTTTGCCTGTTTAGAAAACAAACCAAGACTGTGTTATCTCTTTTTCATAACCAAAATAATTTCTATGAAATCAATATTTTTGCAAGCATAGCAATCACCTAATGCTTGCTTTTTGAGCTTCAAAAATTAGATAGGGACTGAATATAGGCAGTCAAAGCACTGAATGCGTTGTCTCTTACATTCCAATTTCAGCAGCAGGTACAGCCAAGGCAAGCTTGTTTGTTAATTTATTTGGAATTAAGCTGATACTTTTAAGCCATTTCCTAGTGAATGATTATCTATCAAAATGTTTTTATCAGCTGGAACTGACTGATGTTCATTCAGATAGTTTCTTGGAGAACCAGCATGTGTGTAGTTAAACAGAATTCAGTCTGGTTTCCTGTTTGAATATTAATTTTTTTGATTGCCTCCATTATTTACAGTGTGGCAGGGACTGCTCAGAAAATGCTCTTCTCCCTGAATCTGTGTGCAAAGAAGCCCTTTGGTGTGAACAATCCCGCTCATTTGTTGCCACTGGATGGTCTGGTGAAACAGGCAAGGATAAAAATCCCGGCCGTTGTGAGTAAGATTGGTAAATGTGGGGACTCTGAACGTTCCAGGATGGAGTTCTGGAGAGGACACCATGGACCCTGCAGCTGCAAACAGGATTAGGAAGTGGGACTGACATAAGGGTCTTCCCCCTCCTCCCTACACCAGTTTAAGGCACTGGTGAGTGCCTTAGAGAGGCAGAGCCCTGCCGAGGTACAGGTGACCAGACACTTGACTTTCTAGTTTCAGCTCCAAGGAGAGTAAGAAAGGGGTGTGATCATGTGCAGATCCAAGGGTTGTCACTGGATTCTGCTACAGGGAAATGGCAAAAGTAGCAAACAAATCAGCCAATGGAAGTCTTCACAGGGCACACAGCCTCTCGTGTTCTTGCCTTTGCCCTCATTGCTGCCACTGTGTGAGGTGTCACCGTCACACCTGCTGCTTCCCAAGGACAATTTCACCACATCACCTCTGGTTTTTGAAATTTTTTCCATGCATTCATTGATAGGTGGAGAGGAAGAGTGAAGCCTGCCATACTTGGCCAGCGTGGAGCTATGATTTCGCTGTGCTGGCATATTGCGTTGCAGCCATGTGTCACAGATCTTTTGCTTGTCATCTCCCATGTTCTCACTATTCCCTGTCACTTCAAAATTAATTCATTGCTAATCACTTACTCCACCCAGACGATACCCATATTCTTCTACTTGCAAGGCACCACCTGATGCTTCATTTGGGGAGAATGGAGGGAGGGACAAACAAAGGCTGACAATTGCACTGTGAACCAGTAGAATTAATTTGTCCCATATGCAAAAGTTAATTTGAACAGTGTGAATAACGAAGCTCTTTGGTCAGAGCACTGCTTCTCCAGATATCGCAGTGCAGTTTTTCTGTACGAGGGAACAGAAAGACAAAAGGAGTGAGATCTTCTTTTCCAAGTTTGTATGGGATGCTGCACTCCTAGCTCTTGGTGGGTGACTGGGGAAAATTGGCATTAATCACGGTTATATTCAAGGGCAACAATCTTCTCAGTGCCATTGCCTGAGTCACTTCTGGTAGAATCATAGAATCATGGAATGATTTGGGTTGGAAGGGACCTTAAAGCCCATCCAGTTCCACACCCCTCTCTCCACACTCTCCACCACACCAGGCTGCTCCAAGCCCCATCCAGCCTGGCACTGGCCACTTCCAGGGATGGGGGCAGCCGCAGCTTCTCTGGGCAACTGTTCCACTGCCTCACCCCCTGAGTAAAGAATTCCTTTCTACCATCTAATCAAAATCTCTCCTCTTTTAGTCTGAAACCATTCCCCCTTGTCCTACCACTATCTGCCCATGTAAAAAGTCACTCTCCCTCTTTTTTACGGCTGTGCTCTGAGTCAGGCAGGAGTTTTCTGAGTCACAGAATGTTTGAGGTTGGCAGAAACCTCGAAAGATCGCCTGGGACAACTCCATCCTCAAGCAGGGCCACTTAGGGCACGTTGCCCAGGGGTTTTGAATGCCTCCGGGCGCGGAGTCACTGCCACGTCCCTGAGCAGCCCGTGCTGGTGTGTGA
The DNA here is from genome assembly GCA_013397755.1 of Cnemophilus loriae. Taxonomy (NCBI): domain Eukaryota; kingdom Metazoa; phylum Chordata; class Aves; order Passeriformes; family Corvidae; genus Cnemophilus; species Cnemophilus loriae. The sequence continues at coordinate 122,224 of VZTF01003776.1, read as the reverse complement.
CCTCCCTCACAGCTGCAAACACGTTTTTTCTGGTGCAAAGCTCCCGGCGGCGTTGGGAAACAGGATGCCCGCGTGGAGCAGGGCGGATGAGATCAGGGCAGAGCTCCCCCCTCCGCTCAGCGCCGGCCTCTGGGCTCCGAGGAGCCGCCTCATCTGCCGGCCCCCAGCAAGGAAGCCTCAAACCACGGCTGGGAACGTTTTGAAACAGATTTTTGTCACCCCAGAGGAAACATTGTAGGGGAAGAATAGGCCCTTGTAGCTGTGAACCAGCGATGGCAAGATAAATGCACCCAGCTCATCCTCTGTACCTGTCTAATGATGCAACATCAAGGAATTTCAATCCCTTCATTTCGGGATGCAGTGGAACAGGGACATTTCTCTTTCACAGCTCTCCTCACTATTTTGTTTCCTAATGTAATGTATATGCACACCTATTTTTTTAATGTATGTATATGTCGAGGGTCTGCATGCACACACAGAGAAGTGGGACGTGCTAAAATGGTGATTTTTGGAGCACAGTTTGAGGAAACACAGCCATGAAAGTCTACAGGAGGATTCCTACTGTGCCGTGTGGTTCACCCCAGGTACCATTTAGAGCCCAGAGCTTTGCTGGGCTTGGTTGATGTTTGACCTCAAGCCAAATACCTTTGTACCATAGTGCCTTCCTCAGTTCACAGGAGGCCTTATGCTTGCAGAGAAGTTGCAGAAAAACATGAGAGTTAGAAGGTGCCCAGAGAACGCAAAGTGTGGTGCAGGGGGGGTTCTTCAGGCGGCAGCTTGGGTTGATCAGGTAATTGACAGCTGGTCCCTGGCATCCTCCTTGAAATAAGGGACTAAGTGTTAAACCTCTGTGGAGAATGCAAGGAAGGGAAGCCAGAAAAACCCCCACAGGTGGAACGAGGTCATATAAAAAGCTGCAGGATTCCAAATGAAACTGATTCACTTTACTCCCAAACAAGCACCTGAATGGGTATGAATCAATACAAATGGCATCAATAAGTGTGTCTTGTTTTCTTCCAGTTTAACATCTGTTTTCAGAAGGTTCTCAGAAAGCATTTTGATACACCAATGCATGAAATACTGCTGTCAGATAAATTCAGATTATCTTGGATAAGGGTATTATATCACAGAATGAAAACAGGCAGCAGAGATATAAAAGCAAAGAAACTGTTAGTGCTGATTTCTTGGGAAATGTCAAAAAGGGTGATTTGAGAAGTGGTGGTGTTTGAATTCCAGCACACACTAACATTTGTCTTGCTGCTGTTTGCCCTGAACTTCTGCAGCACTGGCAGAGAGAGCTCGGTCTCCAGAAACGCCAAATAATATTGTTTTATTCAATTTTGTGAATTTTACCAATAAATAAGAAGTATGACTTGTTTTTTTTCAGAGCTTAGTCATCTCTGGCATATCTGGCACTACTTCTGTTTTGAAAAAGGTGGTATCGTTACCCAAATCGTAATGACTCTTGAGTTCTTTGAAACCTAATTGTGGAGTGTTTTAATCTGGCTTTCAAGCTGTTTTCTAACATGAATTGGTGTTGGTGCGTGTTTCTACCCAATTTGCAGTGTGTGCCACCCAAAAACCATGAAGTTAACATGAAAACCAACCAAAAGCTGGAGTAATGAAAAGGTCAAATACATTATTAAGCATTAAAATTCTGAGAAGTCCCTGTTATGCAGGCGATTGTAACAAGAAGAGGAAACAGCACAACACGAGCGATCTCTTGTGATAAAGATCTGGTGAGCAGAGAAGAGCAGAGGAAGTGGAGCACGTGTGATGATTCCTGTTACAGGACGTGGCCCTCCTCCTCCTCCTCCTCCTCCTCCTCTCCATCAGGTGGTGTGCTCAGGGCTTTGGCTGAAATATTCTGGAATTTGGTTAAACTCTAGATATAATGTTACATTTTTGTTTATTTCGTCAAGCGAACGGGAACCTTTGTTTCTACAGTTCTAGAAAGGCATCTGAGGCTGAAGTTGTGCCATCCCAGTAAAGCATCCTCTTCTCCACTGGCTCTCAGTGCACCTCGGGTCTGAGCTGGAAGGAGATGGTGCCGCGTGTGCAGGACCACTGCCTCTGTGCCGTGCCTCGTGTGTGACTCAGACACGCATCCCCCGAGACCTGGGGTGGGTCTCCCTGTCCCGTTGTGACACCAAACAGGTACCCGATTGCTAGCAACAAGTAGGACTACAACAAAGACCCTTTTTAAGCTCTTGTGGAAAACTGTAAAGGTTTTGAAGCTTCTGTTGCCATTTTAAAGCTTCTGTAAAGCTTGAGCAAGTTTACAGTATCGAGATGCACCATCTAAGGGATGAGCAAAAGTTGGTTAAATTACCTCAGATACAAAATAAATGATTGTTCCTGTCACTCAGTGTAATCTGCTGTGTACCTCCACCATGAAGGCTTGTTTTTTGTGTCTCTTAATCATTACCCTCTGCTTCTACCTGCAGGTAAAGCCGGTGAGGAAGGGGAGGGTGCCAGATGTTCCCCGTGTCCCTCTGTGCCTCAGCTGTCGCTCATCCTGCAGCATCCGGATGCCGAGTCTCAGAGGACAAGAGTGAGGGAGCATCCCTTGGGATCCCCCGCCCCAGACCGGTCCTGGGCACGGCTCTGCCGCCGAGCGAATCGCTGGATGTGCTCCTCCGATGAGGACACTCACCGGGGCAGGAGCTGGATGGTTTTCCCCGTGCCTGCAGGTGCTGGGATTGCTGGTGGGGTCTTGCAGCCCTGCTGAAATGCAGAGCAGCAGAGGGGGCATCGGTGTTTCTTGGTTTTGTCTCTAGTGTAGGCACACGAAGACAAAAAAAGAGAAGTGAGGAGAGGAGGAAAGCAGTCAAATTTCCCAGAGCTCTCTGAATAGCCGAGGGCGATTAACAGCTGGGAGCGCTCAGGCAGATTGGGTGGGGTTTGCTAATTCAGCCATGCATGCAATCGCACCGAGGGGGGCAGTGAGGAGAGGTGATGGCATGGGAATGTGTCATGAAAGTCACTGAGGACAGCGAGGAGCCAGGCGAAAAACCTGTCCTGTGCCCGGAGAGGACAGGCATCACGTCATCCATTGCATTTGGGAAGTGCTGCTACATGCACAGAGATGCAGGCACCAGCCAGGAGCCCAGGGGAGTTTTTGACATGTGTGAGGTCACTCTATAACTCGATTGACCGAAAAAAATAAAAGGTGAAAAAAAATTACTCCACCACATTCCCTCCCCATATAAGTTTTATCTAGCTCCACTAACAAGTTAGAAGCACAGAAACACAGATCTGAAATGGACTGTAGGAGAACAAGAAGTCTAAGAACACCACACCGAGACAACAAGTTTAACTGTCATGGGGGAAAAAAAAAAGCTTAAATTAGGGTAATATTTATTTAAGTCTTCATGCAGATCATATTCCCGGGAGATTTAGTGTGCGAGGCGGATGAGACCCATCTCACCCTGTCCTGGCTCAGGTGGAGACAGTAAATTCTGGCAGTGGGTGGTTCATGTCCCCAGCACCCTGAAGAATGCTCTGGTCCCCTGCGTTGTGTCTCCCCATCACGCCCCAGCAAAGGTCACCCCTGAAGGGAAGAGGGGTGCCTCACCCAGCCGGCCCCAGGGTTTGTGTTAGAGCCAGGATGCACAAGGGTTGGGATAACACAAACGGGTACTTTCGGGTGCTGTCATGCTAATTAGTCAGCGCTCATCAAGATAACGAGAAAAATAATTTTGCAGATTGTATCAGACTCGTTTGTGGTTGGCTTGAACTGGTGCTTTATTCTGCAGATACAGAAATGTGCAGCATTTTAAAAAGGCCGGAGTTTTTAAAAACGTTGACTTATGAGTTTTCTTTTTTCCCATTCACCCCAGAAGGAAAAAAAAAATCCAAACAAAAACCTAGTCAGTGCCTGTTGATTTGCTTCCTTCCATGGCTTTATTTCTCCTTTTTGCTTGCTGCCCAGTGTTTTCCCTGTCTTTCGAGATTCCTGTGAAGAAGCGAAAGGGGCAGTGAAACTCTGGCAATGCAATATTTTCCAGCTACATCTACGCTTCGCTGCTTTGAGATGAAAAGGTAAAACTCAGGGTCTCCAACCCTGAGATGTTCCAGTTTCAGGCCTCCAAATAAAGTTCCAACCCTCCTGCGAGCACACTGGGACAGCAACTGCCTTGCTTTGTGTGTAGGTAGCAAAGAAATGATCCTTTGCTGGCTCTACTGTGGGAACCCCTCCTCAGCTGATGGTTTTCTACCTGTCAGGCAGCTGGCTTGAAGATCCTCGGGATTTATCCTCGGAAAAAAAAAAGTAATCATTCATAAAACAAAGAGCTTCCTTTTACCTCCTTCTGAAGCCTTTCTGACAAGGGCTGCCTTTTGGTCAAGAACCTGCCTCTGTTTTCAGGCAGAAGCTTCTCGGGCAGGATTTTCAAAATTTTTTAATTTTTTTTTTTTTTTTTTTTTTTGGTCCCCCACCCCCATGGATGAATGATTGGCCTAATTCAGGAACACTAAAATTATTACTCTTCTCTCTGAGCGCGAGAAACACACCTGTAATTTCTCCCTGAATACTCTTTGTGACAGAAGAACCGCGGCCCCTCCCAAATGTATCCTTATGTAAGGAGCAGCTCAGCTCGTGTTTATTGCTCCATCAGACTGGCGGCTGTATGGAAACGCCTGGCGTGTTTGTTTGTGTGCCGGTGGTTAATGCTCATTAGCAGGGAGACTAATAGCACTGCCTGGAGCCAGGCAAAGTGCGAGGCACTCGCTGCGTGAATTTCTCCAGCTGGATTTTGGCAAGCGCGGGCGGCGCCGAACCTGCGGCATCCCTGCTGCTCCTCCTGCCTGTGCGAGCCGGTGCCGGGGCCCGGGGTGGCTTTAGAACGGCATCTCCCTGCTCGAAAGGCTCTGGGGACTGGGTGGGCTGCTGCTCTCCAAGCGGTGGTGATGGAGCCATCCCAGCAGTCCCACTCCACCTGCGTTTCCTCTGTTTTTCCAAGCCGTGATCCCCTCTGCTGTCGGCTGCTCCTCCCAGGCATCCCCTGCTCTGCTTTCTTCAGGCTTTGCTGGCTAATTTCTCCCCTGGCCCCTTTTATTTTTTTCACTCAGGGGATTATCTGTGTGTGACAGCGAATGGGAAACTGAGGCATCTGGCTGCAGAGCGTGTCGTGTGAAATGTGTCAGTGGTGCCGTAGCGCTAAACTATGAGAAAATATCACCAGACTGACAGCTCAGAGGGAGATCAGGGTGCTGATAACTCTCTTCTCTCTCCAAGCAGGAGACATGGGCCAGGGCTAAAAATCTGACACAGCACAAGGGCCAATATGGGTTTCTTCAACTCATTTGCATCCCAGGCTCTTTGAGAAATGGTTCAGTCAGGGAGAAAGATGAGAAGCACTGCTTAAGTTTGGTCCTTGGGGATGAACAAGATTTAGGTGCCCAGAATCAGTTTTCCCCCCCCAAAAATTGTACCTGTGGAGTTGAGGTGTCTGTTGAGCTGGCCCGTATCCGTCAGTAAGCATGAGAACAGCTGCAGTCAGAGGTGTCTGCACAGACAATGCCCGGGGGATATGCCTTATCCAAGGCACTGGATCCCAGCTCTGACAGCTATGAAATCACCTTGTCAGCTGCGCTGGGTGGGGGAAACGCAGAACAGACCTTGCAAGGGAGATAATATTTTAGGTGGTTATCAAGGAAGGAGCCGGGCTCCAGACGGAGTCACTCATTCCTAATGTTAGCATTTTATTAGCGTTGTCTTGTTTGAGCTTAGCAAGATTCAGAGTCTCTCCTGTGGCAGGGGTGATGGCAGGTGTGATGGCCGAGGCTGGGGTCTGACTTTAAAGGTAAAATGCAGTGTGGTGCTCCCTGCTGTGGCTGGAGACTTCCCGAGGATGCTGGGGGACGTGACTGCAGAAGGGCCTGGACAAGGGATGGCAGTGTAGTGTCTCAGTGGAGAGAAGGGCTGTGCATCACTTGGAACCAAGGCAGAGCTTTTCTCCAAGAGCCCTTGGGAGGAGGAGAGCCAAGGAGGGGGGGTCTTCATTGGGGTTTTGGGTGCTGCAGTTCGGGCTGGGGAGAGAGGAACGTGGATGTGGCAGGGAAGCTGCCATGACTATGCTGAAGAGGCCAAGCTTTGGTCCAGGCAAGTGCAGAAAACCATACCTGGGTAAATGTCTGGCTGGCAAAAAAAAAAAAGCCAATTAAAGAAAAGGTAATAGGTCTTGGTGGGTGTGACTGGGGATTCTGCCACTCGTGGAGCATCTGGCTTTAAGTCTCTTGGGATAAAATCCATCACACGTCTCCCTTGTAGAGAGAGGAAGATCTAGAGTCTGTCAACACAGACTCTTCTGGACGGTCACACACAAATGAGGTCTGAAGAGAAGTGTCCTCAAAGCTTTTAGTGAAACAGGTGGTTAAAATGGAGAGTGTTCATAGGCAGCCCTTCCGGCATCCATAGGGTGTTTCCATTCCAGCATCCACAGGGTGTTTCCATTCCAGCATCCGTAGGGTGTTCCTCTGAGAACAGTGTCTAAGGGACTCGGGCACCAGAGTCTCACTCATTTTTTTCTGACAGCTTTGGGCTTCTCAGCCTTCTGCACACATTGACATCGTTTGTCGGGATGATGAGTGCTGATGTTCAAGTTACCATGCTAGATAACCGAGTCTCCCCGAGGGATGGTGGCTCCATAGGAAAAGCAGCTTTTTCTCCTGGATGAGACGGTCTCAAGTGACAATTTCACTCTGCAGAAAAGATGCACCTCATCTTCAGACAGAGGCTGAAATTAGGTCCCATGTTTGGTAAAAATACTTTAAGCAATGAGATACTGAATGAAAGCTTTTGGTTTTGCTTTTTCCTTCTCCTTTTTTTTCTTTTTAAAAGGAGAAATTCTTCAGTGCTCATGTTCTTGATTTGAAAGATCAAAGTGCTGCACTGAGGAGTGAATGCAGAGTTATGAGGAGGTGAGATAGGACACCTCCATCCTCATCATTCAGTGATGGTTTCCTGGTCCTTTTGTTGAGCTGGGGCCACTGCCCCTCGGTGTGATGCTCAAAATTATCTTGTCTTGAGATGTGCAGCTCTTCCTACCTGTTCACAGCCCAGGGAATACTCCATCCACTCCACAGGTTTCTGCTATGGGGATCAGCCTTTTGGGAGCTCCAGTAAGTCTCAAGGCTGCAGCCCTTCGGCCTCTTTTCAAGAGCCTGACCTAGTAAAGTCAATTAAAGTGTAGCCACAGCCTCTGAGAGCCTTTGGACTCACACAGATATAAAACAGACCCATAAGAAGTGATGCACTGAATAAAATGTAACAGCGCTCATTCTGGAATAGGAGCTGATTTATTTTAACTTGACTTAATACATTTTCTTATTCTAGCTTAAGAGCATCCAGAAAAGTTCCTCTAGTCAATTTTCAAGTGTCAACAAGCTGTTTTTCTTGGTCTCACAAACTCATCTTTGAAATGGGAATAAGTTAGTCTCCCATATGGTGTTGAAAGCTAGTTCATAGCGGAAGTCTCCCGTATACTCATACAAAATTTTAGAGGAGCAGGTGGAAATTATCTGGCAATTAAAGTTAGTGCTATGGAGCTAGGACTGGGAATGACATAGCCAGTCTTTTCAAAGACCTCATCTCCTACTGTCAGCAGTTGGTTACGTGACTGTTCATTGTGCTGCTCCTCATGGGGGGAAAAAGCCCTTGAGGAGATGGCAAAAGATTTCAGCTGATTTCTGATAACTGTGTTTGAGCTGATGATGACATTTATCTGAAAGGAAATGGTTAAAAGGCCTTTAGCAGCTCTGGCTCTGACATCGTTCTGCAGACTTATTGGGGTATTAACGAAGAAAAGTAGCGTTCTGTGAATGCAGGAAGTGGCCTCCAATAAAGTTTGCAAATTTCACAGAAAGACGGACATAAAAAGGTCAAGACTCTCCTCAGCCACTTTGTCTAATTTTATTTTGAGCAGTAGACTTCTCTACTCACTTAAAATAGTCGGGTCTGAGCAATAGCGCAGGAGGGTTGCCACCATGCCAAGCGGAAGCGTTCACCGCCCTCTTGCAGCAGCAGTCCAATGTTTATCCCTCACTGTTTTTCAGAATTCCTCAGTATTTTCTTGACTGTTCGTAGCTGGTGTGAGATCACCAGATTTTGCTCCACTGCAGAAATTACAAATTTCAGGGGTTTTTTGTTTGTTTCTCTGGCTTTTTTCAATTTATGCAGAACTCTCCTACCTCCCTCAACGGGTTTGCTCAAACTTTCCAAACTTGACTGGAAGACCTGATGAACTATTTTACCTCCAGAGTGCATGACTTGTAGGGAGGTATGAGCGTGTATAAACAGCTGTTTTGGCTGAAAATTGATTTGAAATATTGTTTCAAATATATATAAAAATGAAGCACAGCACTTCATGGAGACACTGTCAATGGAGAGGAAGATTTGCAGCCCGTTTCTTTTAGACACTGCTCCTGTTTAAATTTCCCTCTGATGTTAAGGTGAGGAGCATTGTGGCATTGCTGTGAAATCTCTGCTGTGCAGAGAGAAGCCCAGGTGAGACCAGCTCCCGATGCTCAGGTGACATTCCAGAGCTACGGAGGGCCTGGTGCTCAGGGAGCTTTCTCCATCCTGCTGAGGCCGGGACGTGAGCAGGGAATTCAGGGCTTGGCATGAGCAGTCTTGGAAGAGGGGAGAGCTTAGCTGCCTTAAAATTAGGCAATCAAAATTAAAAGGAAATGCAACAGATCTCAGCTGGAAGTTGGTGCACTTTAAATATGGGATGGTGCTTTTTTGCAACCTGCGTAAGAGTTTGCTAATGCCCCTGATTTATTATAGAGGCTGAGAGAAACAGCTTTGCACAGCAGGATAAGCATGCTTTTGACTTGGTTCCAGGTATGACAATAGCTGAGAGCCATCAAAAGTAGGAAGAAAATAGCTGCCAACAGTTCTGTCTAACTTGGATGATCCTGATTTTCTTCTTGCTCTGTCAAACCCTGCTCACTCAGTCCTTTCTGATGGAATTGAGGACAGAGCGTCCTTTCGAGAGCAGCTTTTGTTTCTATCAGCATTTAACTGAGCTTTCTTTGCAGGATATGCAGAGCCTTGGAAAGAGAACTCTCTCCTCTGCCTTCCTGTGCTTCTCCAAGAGGGAATGCTGGGTACCGAGCACAGGCAGCGCACGGAATGGAAAGAGGTTGGACCTCCAAGTTTCATAGTATGCCAGCAGACAGCAGCAATATTCAGAGACAATATTCAGGAAGGTGTTTTTGAGGAAAAAAGATTTGCCATTGGAAGTTACCAAAGAAATATTGTCTCCTGCTCTTGACCATGGCAACTGGAATTAGCAGAAGAATTTCTTCCCTTCTCCCTGGAAAGGACAGTGAGAGGCCAGGTAAGCCTTCACCAAACCTTGGCAAGGAAATACCTGAGCTGGGGAAATTAGCTCGAAAATCATGCTAGAAAATGTGGAATATTAGACTACAGGATTCTGGTCTGAAATAAACCTAGAACCAGAGTTTTGGAGGTTTTGTGACACTGAAAAGGAATGTTTTTGCAATGTTTGTGGTGGGGATGAAGTGTGGGCAGTGCAGTTGTAGTTTTCACATGTTCATGTGTAACTTGAGCTTTATGGAGCTTTTCCTCTTCTTCTGGGAGGAACGCCTTCCCAGAGACGTAAAGGACAAGTACCTATTTGGATGGGAAAATAGGTAAGGTGGCATATAAAACAAGACTGAAAAATATCATGTTCTCACTGAAAAAATACAAACTTCAGGCATTTGGGCACCTTCCTAATCCTTTTACAAAACTCGGAAGCAAATGGTTAAAAGTTGGCTAAGAATATTTACCTCTAGCCGCAGATTAAGCAAAATGTCTAATTTTTTGCCTTTTTTTCCTCATCATGCTGTTTAAACCTGCTAAGAAATTCATTTTGCTATGAGTTTTCATGCATAATTTGAGTTGTACACAAAGGGGCTTTTTTCTTCTAATATGTAAAATAATTGGATTTCGAGCGATGTTGTATGTTTGAAGCTAGTCACACACGTAACTAATGGGTATGAAATTTGAAGGAGGATTCAGGTCATTCTTTGAGGGTAAAGATGCCACAGTTTGGGTAAGTTCAGTTCACGTGCTTTGTCAGCTACAGCTTTTGCTCTGTCCTTTGAATTTCCAGGACACCACCTTTATCTGATGGCTTATATTGAAACTCTGAACAAGCAGCCCATGATTTTGAAGGAGAGGATGAGGGCTTTTTGCCTTGCTTGAGGAATCTGATCTTGAACTGAAGAGCATAGCCTCTAAAAGCCTGGAGTGGTGATGTCTGTCTTTCAGAAATCTATGCAGGTGTGTAACTCATTAATTTTGTACCCAAAGGCATTTCTCCATGTGTTTCTTCACTAAGACTCAAAAATTCCACACTGGAATGCAATAATATTGCTTAAGGAAACTGGAGATAGCCTTGCCTTGAAATTCTGTCTCCTCATTGCTAGAAGTGCCTGAAGGCGTGCCCTTAGAGTCATGAGCTATGTAATTATAAACTATAGGTAGTTACAAATAGCCATAAACAACTTGTGTGAAGGGGTGGGAGGGTGGGGATTTTTTCCCTCCTCCACAGCAAAATCCATCAGTCCCAAGCTCCTTTCCCCTCCAAAAATCCTTGGGCTCCACTCACCTGCCCTGCATGAGGCATGTGGCTTCTGGCACTTGGCAGGCCCTTGCTTTTTGCTCCTCCACGCCTTTCCAAGGGGTCTCGAGTTTGGGACATAGGTGTCTTCTTTCCCTCCCCTCCTTTCCTGTGGTGGATTCATCCCAGTTCAAACCTGGAGCCTGGGGTGGCACCGAGGTGGGCACAAGGAGGCTGAGCTCATGGCCCCGTGGCACTCAGACACTGTGGGTCAAATTGGGCTGCCTGGCAAGTCCGAAGTGTCCCTGGGGCACTGCTCTGTGCTGGCTGACAGGGAGGAGGGGAGAGGTGATAAAGGAGTCCCAAAAATGCTGTTCTCGGTGTGCAGTAAGTGCCACAGGGCTGCAGAGTAGATCTGAAAACATAACCACTGGGTACATGCAAGCCGTCTCTCCTGAGGCTGGGAGCAGCTCCTTGCTCTCTGGCAGCCCAGAAGCAGCTGGGGAAGATGGAGTAGTCCCAGCCATTATTTTATGGCACGTCAGTAAAACTCCTGTGGGAAGAGACGTGCAAGCTGCCCAGCTTTTCACCCATCAGTGCCCTTAAAACTTAACATCCTCTTCTGTACCAGCAACGGGGCCTGTGCACCCTTTCAGGTGCTTGTGTTTGGTCTTGAAGATTGCAAATTGGCAGTAACTGAGGAGATTTTGTTTTTCCTGAGGTTAGAAGTGTTGTGTCAACTCTAAATTAAGACAGGTTCTGTCTGGGCAGTACCTGACACGCAGCTTGCCACTTGCTAAATCTGAAATTAAGATGTTTGGACCAAAACAAAATCCCCTTGTATTAAGATATTTTAGTGCTGTTGTCTTCTGTAGGATACGGAATAGAAGCTGCTGTTTAAAGGTATTTTAGTGGGAAGCATCCATGGATGCTGATGGCAGCTCTCTCTGCTGTCTGCTTATAGGATGCAGACATTCTTGTTCAGCTTCTAGACCCTAAATCTGTTTGTTAAACTTAAACACTGAGTTTTTCTCAAACCTTTTCAGTGTGACTCACGTTGCTCAGGGACCGTGGTCCAAATGCTGTTTCTCTTGTGCAAGATCAGTACAAGTCAGGCCATATGGTCTGGCTGTGCTCTGAACTGAGTGGTCACAGTGTTCATCCCTGAGTGTCACTGTCTCATGGCAGAGGTGGATTAGGCTCCTTTGGGTTTTGGTGGTGACAGCCCATGTTACCCGACGGCCACAAGGTTTGTGCAGGAGTGTTTCTTCGATACAGATCTAACCACACTTTTAAGGAGAATCCCCGGAGGCTTGCAGTTCACACTTGATGTTGTTTGCTTATTTTCAAATACAACATTTCAGCACAAAGAGGAGACCCTTAATACGGAAAAAGTCAAATGCCAGTGAATGCAACAGTGGGTCTGACCCAGATTTCTGGCCTGAAACTCTGATCAGAGTGAAGGAGCTGCCCTGAAGTTCCTGCTCTCCAATCAGGAAGATGTCAGCGAGCGCACGGCTAAGCAGCAGTCTGGTAAACATAGGGATGTTTTTATTAAACAGCTTTGGGATGCAGAAGTATTTACACTGACCTTGTTTTTCAACTCTTCAGAGGCCCAAGGAGAAAGCTGGAGGTTCTGTAGGAAGTAATGCTCCTTCATTATATTGCTTCCCATCTGTTGGGTTAGTTTTTAGGGTCTGTATGTATTCATCTCTCAGGAGCACTGGGGATTTCACAAGCAGGAAACTTTATCAGGGGAGAATCTCAGAGCGCTTCTGTATGGCACGGGCAGGAGCTCAGAGCCAGGTGAGAGGGCTGCTGGGGGGGGCAGCAAGCTCACCCCAGTTCTGTGCTGTACCACAGAGCACAGACCTGTCACTGCTGTGTCCAGAGCACAGATGGGTGGGGCAGGGGGGTGAAGTGGGACTTCAGGCTTGTGTGCAGGGAAATCAAAGCCTTTGTGCTGCATGAGGAAGGAGAGGTGAGGTGAGCTCTCCCCTCGGTGTCTATGGTGATAGTTTCCCAAAAAACATCATCTACAGCTGTGATTCTCTGCAGTGGTGGACAGGATGACGGGCAGTCAGTACTCTGATGGTGTCACCAGTGGGAGCACGCCCTAAGCCTGGATAGAGGGTATGATTTTCCCAAGCACTTGAGGGACTCATCATTTCCACTGTTTCCCATTTTGCTTTTTGGTGCCCAGTAAAATTTTCAGTGAGTTAAAGCAGGAGAAACCACCACATCTGAAATGCAGAGTGCCACACGTCCAGAGCCACCACAGGGGTGTGAGTCGGATCCCGACAGGATCAGGTGGGCAGAAGGCTGTGAGGAGCAACCTGGGCTCCCAGATGTAGTGTGGCACTAAGCAGGACGACTTGCAAGAGGTGAGGTGACACCAGGCTTGACAAGCAAGCGCCTGGTGGTTCGTGTGTGCTTTAATGGGACTATTTATAACCTTTTGGAAAATGTAATTAAAAGTGAAATCACCCATTTGACATATGGTTCATTGGCCCCATCTAATTAAAGTCTCCCTAGGAGAAAAGGCAAGTATAGGTGGGATCCTAGTGAAATGCTACTCCTGAGATGCCTTCCCAGGGCATGTGCAGACCAGGGGAAAGAAAGATGGAATAAAGATAAATAACGCTGGCTGCAGGAAATGGGTGGGATGATTTCCTGTCACACCCGGCATGCTCCTCCTCACTGCCACCCCCAGTGAGTGGAGGCAGGATTAGGGTAGTGCTGCACTCATGATGTGATCCTTGAGCCATTCTTGGAGCTGGCAAACATGTTTTTGCCACCTTTCTGCTCAAGGGACAGTGACCTCTGTGTGCTGCAGTGTTCTTGACCTCTTTCACTGAAGGACCTTGAAATGAAGGCAATGCTGAGTCCTTTAGCAGTGGACCTATGTAAGTAAGGAAATAGCCTCATAAAAACAAAAAATCATAGGCATCCCATTCTATAGCTTTCCCTACTCAAACTGGAATACGTTATAGGAGTTTAAAGGAACAGTGAAGCACATGGTGTGGAGCCATGGAAATTATGTCCATCAGCCTTTTCCTCAACACCCTTTGCCTATCTGGGCACAAATGCCAATGGTGTTGGGCAGAGGGGAGCTGGGCATCACTAGAAGAAACTAATTTTTATTTCAGCATTGCCCTCACAGGGTTTTTTTCTGCTCTGCCAGTGCCTGGTGTTTCATGTAACACCTGGCTGTAGATAATTCATGGAGCATGGAAGACTTCTGCTCCTGTTGGAAAGCCTGGGTTTGTTTAGGTGGCTGCAGCGTCACTTGGCACGAGTGAAAACCTCCCTGAAGCAGGAGACAAGTAACCTTTCTTGCCTGGTTCATGAGTTTCAAGGCAGTGTCGGACTCACGGAGGAACAAGGTTTTTGTTAGCTCTTAAAGGCAAAGAGAGTTATTCCATTCTGCGCCCATCTTCTTAGAGGCAAAGCAGTCATGGCATCTCATCCTCCAGTCCCAGGCCATGTTTAGCCTTTCCCACGGCTCTTCCCAGTTCTCTGTGGCCAGGCTGCTCTGGACTAAAGCAAAGCTCGGAAGGAGGTGCCTTCCCCGAGCCGGAGCGTGAGGGAGGGCTCTGCAAAGCTGCCGTAGCGGAGCAGGGGGAGCTCTCCCTGTGCTTGCTGCAGAGCTGGGCTCCCGGCATCCCCCTCTATTAACCCCTGCTCTCACACCTGTTCTCGCTCTCGCACCTCCGGCGCTCCGGAGACACTTCTTGCACCTCCCACAAGTGCACATGCTTGTGCTCCAAGAGCCTCCCTGGATTTCGGACCTTCGTGTGATCGGAATGAATTAGACTTGGCTGAGGGATGGGATTATTGCAGACCTGTCACTTCACAGTATGTTCCTGTTGCAGCCCACACTCGTGTCTGCTAGTATTTTAAAGTAAACTTTAATTAGCATTTTCCCAAGAGTGTGAATAAATTGTTTTATTGTTGTTTTGGTGTTGGTTTTGTTTTAAGGAAAAGAGTGTTTACTCACCAAGGACATGTTTCCAAACTCTCCATCCTCACGAGTCCTGCTTTTTATGATATCACATATCACTGTAAAGCTCTGCGTGGGGCTGGTGGTGGGAGCAGGGTTCCTCAGTGGTGGGGTAAGATGTGCCGTGGAGGCACACGCGAGTGCTGGAGTATTTTTGAGTCATGTTGGAGCAACACTGTCAGACTCCTGCTGGCCATGTGTCACCCATTTACTAGCAAACTAGTCCAGGGGGAGTTTCTCCAGTCCAAGCAAAGCTGCATCTGCCTTGGTTTGGTTACCTGTGGGCTCAGCTTGGGCTCAGTGACCTCAAAAGTCCTACTTAACTTCTGTCTAGCAGAATCCAGCAATGCTGGATGGATCTCATCTTATTGTAAATAACATCTGAGATGCTCTTTGCAGGGGATGTTGAGCATGTTTTCCAGCCCTCAGTCCAGGGAGGGTGAAGCAGGTACCTAACATGGTCCAGAGATCTGTTCACAGACAGCAAAGGAATGGGAAAGGACATTTTGTACGTGGCTGAATTCCTGCAGAATTACTTTACTGCTGAAAATAAGCATGCTAATAATGTGTGAAGGTTCCTACCCACCCAACCCATTTATTAGATGGAATTTGTGAAAGCGGTGGAATAATGGATGAGCTGTGGTGGAACAGGGGATGAGCTACAGACCTGTTTGTCCTCTTTGTGGGGAGGGTGTTAAGGAAGGGCTGGGAAATCGGGCTGGGGCTGGGGTGTTACCTGTGAGTGCTGGCGCAGACTGGGATCCCCAGCCCATCCCACCTGTTTTAAAACGTGCTGTGGGCTCTGAGGAAGGTAAACCCACTGCCTGGAATACTAGAGGCAAGGAGAAGTAAACCAGCAGCTGGGAAAAAAAAAAGAGTAAATTTAAAAGCCTGGGTGGTAAGGAACATTTTGTTCGGAGGGAAGAAGGTGTTGCCTTGGGTGAGCCCCGAGGACTCCCCTGGTTTTTGCATTGCAGGAAAACACACTTGAGCAAATGTGCTGGTATGAAGTGCTCAGGCACAGAGACTGACTCCTTTCAGTTTCACCCATGCATGGCTTCGGTTCCGCCCATCTTGTTTAAACAAATATACTTGGTGGGGATGAGGCAAGGAAAATCCTGTTCTCCGCTTGTGTTTCTTCTTCCCTCTGCTCCTCCAGCAGGGACACTCAAAACACAGATGGAGATCAAGGCGTTAGGTTTTAACAGATCCAAATCAATTTGATGTGTCCTTAAAAAATCCCACAGTCATTTCCAGTGGCATCGGCAGAGCTGCTAACAGCTGAGCGTGTGCCCAGTCACTTGTTGCTGCACGTACTGGTTTTCTCGTAATGAAACCACTCTTTCCCTGTCATGTGAAGACTCCAAGTGTGGCTTTTTGGTGGCAGCAACACAGGAGCATCTTTAGAAGTTACAAAGTGGGTTTTCTGGAGTATCACCATGGGAGCAGCAGAACTGGGTTGTCGTCTTGTGCTCCTAAACGACTTACTCCCAGTTGCCTGGTGAGACCTCTGCCAGTGAGTGCCACATAAAAAGGCTCCATTGCAGGTGATAAAAAAAAAAGGATAATGGATAATGCCTGGGAATCAAAAAACCCAAGTCTCTGACCTGTCAGTAGTGAAAATGGGCTACTCAGGCCCTTCCAGCAGTTCTCAGAAGGCACAATCTACTTATCAAAGGAGAACCCTCTGCCTACTGGGAAGGAGCTGGCCCGCAGTGCTTCCTAATACGAGATGGGGGATGCAAGAGAACTGGCAGCCCATGCTGCACTTACCCACTGGTGTGTGGCAGTGTCCTCACTTGTGTGAAAACACATATTTGGTGACCTGCAAAATCCCAAGAGGCTTCAAAATAGGAAGGATTATTCTTTTTATGCCACTTTTGCTTTATTCCTTCCCCCAGGGTCTCCTAAAAGTGATGGTGGGAACAGACCTCTGTAATCCAACCTCCCATCTGGAGCAGGGCTGTCTCCAACACCAGATCATGTCAGCTGTGGCTTTGGCTGCCCAAAGCCTGATCACTGATGTGGGTGGGGATGCCACCACTTTTTGGGTGACCTGTTCCAGCTCTGTCTACCCTCCTAGCCCAACTGTTTATCGTAATATCCAATCTGAACCTCATAAGCCACAATACGTGGTCATTGCCCTTACCTGCCAACACCAAGAGGAGTGGCCCTGTCATCATCACAACCCCCCTTCAAATCCAGTGGGCAGGAGCCTGTAGAATTTGGCACCAATTTCCCTTTTTTACTGGTTTTGTGTTCAGGAATCACTCTTTTTACTCCTTGGCATTTCTACTGAAGGAGAAAGGGGTTTTCTGTGGCCGTGACCTCCCCAGCTGGGGAAGAGCAGCGCCAGGCTCAAGCCCTGAGGGAAAGGTGGGAACATCCAACCCATGCAAATCCATAGGGCAAACTGTTTCTTTGAAGAAGAGTTCACTTGCTTTTTCCTGTGGCGTACTCTACCAAAACTGAAGAGAGAGAATTCAGAAGTTGTTGACATCGATTTTTAGCATAAAATATTATAAGGGACTGAGCGCTGATGCACATTCCAGGTCTTTCCTATTATCTTACCCTTCTCCTGACTCACCTGGTCTGGTTGCTGAGTGTTGCTCCATCCTGGGAGAAGCAAAGCACTCAACACGTTGCTCACCTCTCCTGTGACCTCTCTGATGCCACACCTTTGTTGGATGACAGCAACAAAAACAGCACAGAGAATTCCCAAAAGGGTGAGGACTCCTTAATCCCTTCAGAAAACCAACTTGATACTTCGTGGGTGGGTCCCTGCTAGTCTCAGGGTAAATTAACATCTCCTTCCTCATCCACAGCTCTCAGCCTTTCGGATCACACTAAATGCAAGGGCCAACCCCATGTGCCTCTGGCCCCTCTTGCCTCCTTGTTTGCAAAGGTGGTGCTTCATGGGGACAAGGGTCTCACCTTCTTAAAATCTCAGCTGTCTTTCCTTTTCCTAATCCCACGTGTGGCTGTCTAATCCACAGGTCAAGTTGTCTGCCTGGAAGCCAGCAAGACAGTCCCCTCATGACCACTGGCTTAGCTCAGCTGACAGTTTTGCTGCTTCTCCAGTGACCCCCCTCGATGTTTTCCACAACTCTGTTCCTCTCTGGACTGAATTCTTTGTCTATTTATTTAGCATCTTCCTTCCCTCCTGTGTTTTGCGCAGACACATCACCATGGTACCGAGGTTCCCTGTGGTCAGTATTAGATATTAATCATTGAGATGTTGGAGAATTTGTCTCCATTTTCACAGGAAAAGGATAAAAGATTATCCATGTCAATTGTCCATGTTATGTGATAGACTGTGGGTGAGACCAGACTCAGGGACCCCATTCCTGTCTAGTCAGACCATCCTTTCCATTTGGGGCTTTGAGAAAGACCCATTCCTTAGGACAGACCCCAATCCCTATGTTAAGAAATCTTGACGTTTTCCTGCCTTCCCTGGATTTGTAAGGTTGTGATTTATCAAGCAAGAACATAGCAAACCAACACCTTGTCCTACAGCCTCACTGCAGGGATGATTCATATGGGCTGCTGATAGCATCTGACACTGCATTTTGGCTGCCCTTCTGGAAATAGTGAGCCCTTTGTGGGTATCTGGTCATTAGATGATGAATTTTTGTTTGCTCCCACCTGAGCTTATTTCAGGCTCAGGTGCCACACATCTTCATTAATCCCCTTAGCCCTGATTTGGTTGCACCTTGTTACCTGAAGGAAAGGAATTTGATAATGCACCGATGAAATGAGCTGCAGTGATCTGACATTCAAACCCAGAAACAAACAACACTCTCTCAACTCAGAGAAAACCCACGTCAATTACTGCCAGTTGTATTCACCTGGCGCAGTCCCGAGCCATCCCAAGGCTGGGACATGTGCTGGGCAGTGCCACTGTGGCTGCTGGGATGGGCTCGGGGCACACAGAAGGGCATCCGTGGGCTGGATGGGGCTGTGGCAGTGCTGAGGAGCAAAGTCTCCAACGCACAAAAGCCACAGCACCTGATTGAGTTCAGCAAAGCACATTCTGTAAGCTTGGGCTTGTTTAATGAAAAAAAAAGATAAGGAAAGGAAAGGAGAAAGGAAAGGAAAGGAGAACGGGAAGGGGAAAGGAAAGGGAAGGGGAAAAGGAAAGGGAAAGGGGAAGGGGAAGGGAAAGGAAAAAAGGAACCTGCTGCAAAGGAGGGGTTTCCAGAGTTCCTGACATGTTACTGCCTGCATTCCTGTGCCATGAGAGCAGTGTATCCTGGAAATGCTCACTTTGTTTGGTTTTCCCCAGCCTTTGCTTCTTGCTCGTGTCCAGCAATTTGCGCTGTTCAGCGATGCTCTCCTCTCCAGTTCCTGCCTTAGAGTGGGAACTGGGCTCCTCACAGGAAGCTGGGAATAGCTGGCTGTGTGCCCGTGCAGGAGCAGAGGAAAAGTGCCCTGCTGAAGCCCTGGGTCTGCAACACCCATGGCTCTTGTCTCTCTGCCCAGCACTGCTGGAGCATCCCTTCCCTGAGCTTGGAAATCTGCGACTGTGGCGTCCACAGCCGCTCTCCCACGAGGCTGGAGAGCAGAGGATAAGGAGGGCATGGCTGTGTTTCCAATCAGCCCATTTCCTGTGGGTCAGGAAAGGACACACTGCAATTCCCTGC
This sequence comes from Cnemophilus loriae, assembly GCA_013397755.1. Taxonomy (NCBI): domain Eukaryota; kingdom Metazoa; phylum Chordata; class Aves; order Passeriformes; family Corvidae; genus Cnemophilus; species Cnemophilus loriae. The sequence continues at coordinate 103,001 of VZTF01003776.1, read as the reverse complement.
ATGGATCCTTTCTGCCCTCGGCACACGGTCCAGTGGTCGGGGCTGTGCCTTCATGTGCAGCCCCTCAAGGAATTCAGAGAGGGGCCTTTACCCCTCCGAGTTTGATGGCTTAATGGTTATGGCTTGCTTATGGTTTAATGATATATAATGATTTAATACTTCTCACTTTTAACAATTTCCCGTGAAAGGCAGGGATGACAGTAAATACATTTTGCTCTCGGCTTCGAGCATGGTGAGTCCTACGGCACGGCAGCTGTTTGTTTGTAGCCTGCACGATAAAGCCTGTCCCAGCCCATCTCCCAAGGCATGGCAAGGCCAGCGTGTGAATCCCCAGGAGGTAATTACCTGCTCGTCCAAAGGAATTGAGAATTTCTGATGGATTTTATGTGCGCGTGAAATGCATATGCACAAACAGGAATTCACCGAGGTTCTTCCCAGCAATCTCCTTAAACCTTTCAGAATAAGTGAAACTTCGGTGCAACAACAGCAAAAATACAACTTTTTTTAAACTTTCTGCAAGGTAGCCAAAATTTGTCCTTTCAAACATACCAGCTACATCCTTGTAACTGTTGGAGAGCCTGTATCCCTCTGTCTTCGTAACTAATATTCCATCCCAGGTATGTTGTATCCCTCTTCCCAACTGCCCAGAAGCCAATGCTGCTGCAGAGTCTGAGGGCCAAACCTTGGATCAGCTTGACTTGGTACCATTCAGACCAGACATGCAGTGGCTTTTCCTCATCATGACTCACGAAAATGGGTGTGCCCTCAACTTCTTTTGGAGCACTTAACTGGAATAACTCAAATGGAGAGGGAACACCTTATCCCTTGCCTTGTGTGCTTGTGCTGGTTCTTGCCACAGCCCTGGTGGAGACCCAGATTTCTCGTCCTGCCTTAGAGAGATCCTGGGCACAGCGTTGCACAAGAGGAGTTGCTCAAACTGGGCTAAGTTTTACAGGAAATAGTGTTTGGTCATTTTGTGTTTTAAAACGGAGTGCCAGGGATTTGTAACCCTGGGTTTCAAACCTCTATTCTTTGACTTTTTTTTTTTTTTTTTTTAAGTCTGTGCAAACCTGAGAGGTGTTTTTCTCAGATTTTCTACACCATTTCCTATAATGCCTGAATTTTGTAACCAAGATGAAGTTCTCCTAGAGAAAATCCCATAGCTCCTAGAGTAGGTACTAACCTGGACCACTATCAACCCCCAGAGCAGCCAGTCAGAAGATTTTAGTAACTCTGAGAGCGACGTTTTTTAGGAGTGGATGAATAAGGGTGCAAGGCTCTCTGACAGAGCTGGTTGCCCTGAACAGGTCACCACAACACCTGAGATGGCTGGGGACATGTGTGCACACAAAACTCACAGCCTTGGACTTGTCTGGCTTCTACTTTGACTCCATATTCATACAAATTTGTAGGTTTTCAAAGTGCCACATCCATGCCCTTGTGGATCATAGGAACAGAATATCTTGTGTTGGAAGGGGCCCTCAAGGACCAGAGAAGTCCTGGCTCTGATGTGGTGAACAGCAAAGTCCCCATGAAGCTGAGATTTCACAAGACTCTCCCAGAAATATAGCTCGTCAGATTTATGGTGTAGCTTCTTCTTTTCCTTTGGTGCAAAGTTGGGGGGGGGGTTCACTAAAAATTACCTTTTCCATGTGCGCATCTGCCTCCTACCCCAGATCTTGGGATTTATGTATCAGGCTACTGACAACCAAGCTGTTCTGGCTGAAAACCAAAGTATTTTTGTGCAAAAAGCATTAGCATTTCCCATGGGAACTGTAGTTTTCCAGTACCTTCTGCTTCCATTCTCCTTTCAGGACCAACTTTTGTTGCAACCTGCAGCTCCCAGGGTGTGCTCCCAGCTTTCCCAGACGGAGACTGGCTGTGCTAAGCTAGGAAAGTCTTAAGCTTTCGAGGTCTTATGAATCAGGGTGAAAAAAAACTTAGGCTGCAAAAAAACAAGCGGAAAAAATAAAGGCCTTAAAGGACAAAAACTGAAGCCCAGTAGCACATTTTTGAGTCATGGTATTTTGCCGAAAAATATTTTTCTCCTGTGTGAAATTCTGATAAAATGAAAATTGTGTATCAGCACTTTCTGAAAGAAAATACTTTTTCCTCCTATTTTCAGTCTAGTCTACTCCTATAACAAGAACAAAGTTTTCACAGTTGTTGGCTTATGTGGGATTTTAACGACCCGACCAAATGCATCAAAAGCAACTATTTTAATTTAAATTTTTTAAAAATTAAATTTTTAAAATTTACTTGTTGCCAGAGTAGTGGTTTTCTGGTATTAACTGAATTTTGTAAATTATAGCACCTCTGCTGACGTACTGATAATTGGGTGTATGCTAGTCCGTCTAAGAAGAAAACGTTGGGGTTTTTTTTTTCAGTTGTGAAGTTCCTCCTGGAGTCAGAAAACAATGCGCCCAGCTATGCCAATCCATGGAAATCACTGGTTGTGTTTATCCAGCAATTAAAGGGGGATTACAGCCGCTCCAGAGCTCGGCATCCCGTCCCCTCCCCTGCACACACCGGGAGCCTCAAAGCCACATTGTTCCCTGTAGCCGTCAGCGCCGGCCCGGGGACAAGGCGGGCCGTGAGGATGGGAAAGGGTAGGTTCTGCCAGGGAGCGGGATTACAGAAAAATAACAAACAGCAGAAACAAAGGCGAGAGGGTGGGGGAAGGAACGCTAGTTATGCTTTCTTCTTCCAGAGGTGTTTTCCACAGCCATCCTTGGTGCAGGGCAGCAGGAAGGGGAACGTCCCTTCCAAGCCCACCCTGGCAATCAGGCTTGTCCTGGTCCTGGGAGCGCTGATTTAGCGGGAAGGGCTCCCTTTGGAGGTGGCATCCCCAGGGCTCCTGCTGTGCTCAGAGCTCCGGGCAAGCCGGGGGTGGGGTGAGCCGCAGGCGAACGCGTGTCCCTTTGGGCAGGATCCCTGTGGCTCCGAGTGTCTCTGCGGGCAGGATCCCCGCGGCTCCGTGCGGCAGGACGGCCACCAGCGGAGCCGGATTCCTGCTCCCCATGGAAACAGCCTCCCGTAGCGCCCGTCCCTGCCCAGACAGCCCTAATCCTCCCTCCGCAGTCACCCTGAGAAGCCTCCGGCTCTCTTATCACTGAGGATCTTTTTTTTGGCAAATATTTACAAGAGGCTGCATTGCGGAGGGGGCAGTGAGCCAAGGAGGGTGGCGGGGGCCCACGGTGCGGAGAAGGTGCTGGTAGGGACAGAATGGGGGGCATGGCGTGGCCATGGGGTCCCTGCGGCGTGTCCCCTGTCACCCTCCTGTGCTGGGGACACGTGGCCGTGCTCCCACAGGTTGCAGAGGGAAGCAGAGGACGAGGGACAAGGTGCTGGGGACAAGGACACCAATGCGCACATAGTGCCACCGAGTTTTGACGGAGTGACTCCCAAGTGCGGGACTGTGGGAAGAGGTCGAGCAACCGGATGAGAGATGGATGATCCCGCCAGGGCAGAGCAGGAGAGCCCAAATGCGTCCCGAGGCGCTTCCTGCCCAGCCCCTCCATCGGCGGGGGTACAGCTCGGGCTGCAGCTCCAGCTCCCGGAGCTCCCGTGCTCCCAGGGCTCGGAGCTGCGTGGCCACGTCTTCAGCTGAAATTCGTATGGAAACCCGTGAACAGGGACACACAAGGTTTGGACAATCTCTGCAAGAAACTTAAGTCTGCAAAGGAATTGAAAACACCACCACCGAAAAATAAAACCCAACGCCCCCCCAAAACAGGCTTTGTGAAAGTAAAGTGTCCTGTCCCCACTCTTGGTTTGACCTCGGTCATGGCCACAGTTACACCAAACCTGAGTGCCTCACTCCTAAAAATGACAGCACCTAGGGCCAGAAATACCTGTGCACACAGGTGTAAGCTTACTTTTTCTTTCTTTCCCCTCTGTAGCGTGGAGCCAGTAATTACTTATGAAGGAAAGATGAATGCAAAAGCTGAAGGGGCTTCGCTACCCTGCTAAGGGTATGTAAAATAAATGGGGCCCTGAGAAGCATTGAGCTGGGAGCAATAATCAGCCCGTGTGATAACATCCCACTCCCTGGGCAGGCAGCATCAAGAGCAACTGTGGAAATGAGCTGATGCTACGTAGTGCAAGAAATTTTATCAGAAGCCTTTTGCAGCATTCATTGGCTTTTTCTATCTCCCTGTATGGCTCTTCTGCACTGTAAACTGGCCAGTGTAAAAGGAGACGTGCCTTCACCTGTGCAATGGCATTGGGGCAGATCGAGACCATTGGGTTTTGGATTGGTTCTGAAGTCCTTTTGCACACACATGGCATCATGGATTAGTTTGTGTTGGAAGAGGTCTCTAAAGACCGTCTAGCCCAGTACCATCTTCAACTACACCAGGCTGCTCAGAGCCCAGTCCAACGTGACCGTGAACGTTTTCAGGGTGAGGCATCCATCCCCACCCTGCGCTGTCCCATGTCCCGTGTTATAACACGGCAGTGCTGGTGGCGGAGGTAACGCTGTGAAAAACCCTGGCAAAGAACAAGCTCCATCTTTTCCTTGGGTTTTGCCTCAGCTTCGTCGCTCCTGCCTGCGGCAGCCGGCACTGCCCAGCAGACTGCGTGGCTTGCAGGGGCATCTAGTGGCTGAACGCTGCAGGAGTGATCCGGGCAATGCAGCGGCTCCCGTGGCCTCTGACACCAGCCCCCTCCTACGCAGGGGACTGTCCTACAACCAGCACCTGGAGAAACGCTGCCAGTAATCTGGTGTAAAACATACCCCTTGTCCCCTAGCCCTTCCCAAAATACCTCTTTTGGAGAAGAAGCACAACTTTGCAGGTGGCATCAATCCTCCTTCTGCTGAACATGTGGCACTAATGCTCAGTGACGGTGGCATCCCTGCACACATCACTGTGGCTTCCTGGGTGCAAACAGCAGTCTGGAGGGGGCCTGCACTACTCCACAAGCTTTGGTTGTGTGATTTATTTAGCTCGGGCATATGTCAGCTCAAAAAGACCAAAGAAATCTCAGAATTGGGTGGGAGGAAGAAAAACCACCCCGTGCTGTTTTGCAGAGCCAAAATTTCCTAGTGTGGTGCAGGTGACCAGAACCAAATCTGCTGCTGCCCAGGGTGATGTGGCACAGCCCGGCCCCAGGAGTGGGAGGGAGCCAGGGTGGAGCCGAGGACACTGCAGTGACACCAAGCGCTGCTTTCGCTGTCTTTAAATCTTCAGAGGACGATACCTGTGTCAAAAACTCCCCGAAAGTAAAAGTGCGGTATGGCGTATTGCAGCCTGATAAACAAGGCTCTTTTGTAAGGGCCCGTGACTCATGTCTCCTGGATTTTATAGGAAAATGCACATAAAAGCAATTACTGGGGTGTGAATTATTTAGTTTCTTAATGGCCTGACAGCTTTGACAGCTCCTAGCTTGTTATCTATCACAAACCCTCTTGATCTCCCAACTTTAACATGACTTTTAATTATGCTTTCATAAGAGTAAAAGGACAGACAATCTGCAGTCTGGTTTCCATTCAGTCAAACTTATTTAAACAAGGGAAACTTTTCCTCCTAGTGAGTAAAAAGGGTGATTTGGATGTGTAGGGAGGTTTAAATATATGTCTAAAGAGATGCTGAAAAACAATTGCACGAATAGTTTAGAGTTTGTTCTTTGTATGACCAGAGGATGGAAAAAGAAAAAAAATGGAATTTAGAATTTAAAATTTAAGAAATTCTTTGATGATCACAGTCCTGAGTTCCCAATACCTTTGCAATGTGTGTTGCTGTGGGGGCAGTAAACTGCACTCCCTCACCCAGAAGACCCTTTTTCTTTCCAAAACATGGGCTTGCCTTTCTGGTCCATCATTCATCTGAGCCCCCATGGCCCATGTTCCTCCTGCTCAGCCCCTGGTCCAACAGCAATGTCATCCCGCACCAGCCAGCCAAAAGCCTGCAGGGATGAAGTGTTTTGGAGAACTTGGCAGCAATGGTGATGGACATCACATACACTGAGAGATAGGAGCTGGAAATACAGTGTTAAGCAAAGTTGGAAAGGTTACACTAAAATTACAGTAAAAGACAAAAGTTACAAAATCAGTTTTCTATGTTCTTCCAGATCAGTCGTCAAACAGTTGGGAGGCACCAGGGTTAGGGATGTTTGTGCAACCTATTTTCTTTTTCCCTGTGTATGTGCATTGAAACACATTCCTTAATGCAAACATCATCTATTCATTTTTCTATATGACCTATTATAAGCATCTCTCGTTGGAAAAGAGCAGCCAGTATGACCAGAAGGGCTCTGAAGTTGCAGAGATGTTAAATAGATCCCATACATCAGTTGTTTGTTGGTCTGTCCAGTGACAGGCTGCTGTTTATCTTATGATGAAACAGCGTGTTAGGGAAATGCCTCTCTCAACTGCATTTCTATGGAAAATGTTTTTGTAGAGGGAAAATATAAGGAAAAGGTAAGATGAGAAAAGGAAAAAAGAGAAAAAGTAACTTGAGAAATTCAGGGGCAATAAATCACCACACCAGATGGTATTCATCTGCGAATGCCGTGCAGAGCTATCAATTTAAAAAAATTGCACGGGAGTGTGCCATTAAAATGCAGACATAATATCTGCCCAGATTCACTGCCCTTCTTTGTGGTGCCTGGGCAGGTACGAGGTGATTTGGTTCTACCTGCCCACGTCTCTAGGTGTCTTCGGAGTCCACTTGGCATCCCCATTTTCCTGAAGCCTTGGAAAATTTGACTCGGTGGGTTGTGTGTCTGTTTACTGACTAATTCTCTTAATTGCAGTGAGGAAGTGCAGGTAAGTGTATTCTGAATAATATTCTTGAAATCCAAGAGCTTGATTTGCAGCGATCTTTCTGCCAAGTGACACTCCTGCAGAGGAAAATGCTTTGTCTTGAGCCCACGTGCCTTTCATCCTGGGTTTTAGAGGGCTTTGGGGTGCGTTGGCCCTGTGCACGAGCAGACAGCTTGTGATCTACCTACACGTGGTTCTGAAGGTCAGCAAGGAAGTTTCATGTCGCTGTCAGCGTGTGATCCAGCACTGTGTGATCCAGCAGAGGCTGCTAGTGCTGTCAGGACCACTCTACAGACCATCCTTGGCCATCCTGAGTGGGGCTCTATGGGTAATTCCCCTGGTTGGGGTACACTGGGTGGGAAATAATAGGGCTCAATCCAGTCTTGGGCCTGCAGCACAGAGCATCATCATGAGAGAGCAGCCCCAGCTGGTTGGAGGGAGCTGCTCCCAGAGAAACAGGCCAAGTAAGGAGCAAGCTGTAAAATACTGGGAGGGTGCACTCAGGGTGCCAGCTCTGAGGAAAACAACATGGTTTTGTCTAATTTGGGATTTTTAGCAATTCTTTGAAAGCAAAATAATGGGCATAAGTGAATGCAGGACAATGTGTGGGAAAAGGTAGCAGGTGGATTACAATGCTCACGTTGAGAGCTTGGGAAATTGCAGCCTGCACAAACTGGGAAGTCAGTGACATTAAGCAAATCCCCTTGAATCCTATTTTCACTCTTCCTTTCCTTGAGGATAAATTCTGTAAAAGTGTGAAGCTATGGCAGGTGCACAGGTGCATAAAACAGGGGACTCTTTGGGTTTGGTGGTTCTGCTGCCTCTGAAGCTGTGGTAAAGAAAGGGAAAATAAAGGCAGCCGTGGATATGGTGGTGCACAGGTATTCCTGCTCCTTGCAGTTGGAGCTCCCTGCCAGGGTGGTGACAGGGCTTCATAAGTGGCCTGAGAAATGGGGCCTTGGGGACCAAGGCTGGCAGGGAGGAAGTGGGGAGCAGTGTGAGGACGTGGGATGTCAGCCAAGCTGGGTAAACTCTTTGTACTGGCTTGTAATTGGAAAAATATTTCCCTTCTTTTAGATTAAAGTGGGAGATGCTGGCTTTGACTTCTGTTTAGAATATAGTCAGAGTGTGGGTACCTTTTTTTTATATTTAATAAAAAAAAATAAAGTGTTGTTTCATTCTCCAGTCTGAAAACTATGATTTGTAAAGAAAAGAAAATTGATTTCAAGGCCACAGTAACAAATCGAGGGGTCAATTTTGATTTTAATTCCAACAATTAATTAAAGAACTCTTCTGGAGAGGTTTGTAAAATTAATATTGATCTCAGATGCCGGGCACTCTGCAGTCATGTCTCCGTCCTGGTTTAAATCCTCCCACTTTGATTAATGGATGGGGTTTAGCAACAGCAGAGCTCCATGACAGGGCAGCTCAGCAGGGCCGTGCTGGGACTCATCCCGGGAGCACAGAGCTCATCCTGAGAGCACACAGCTCATCCTGACAGCAGAGGTGGCACATTCTAGCAGTGTGAGCCACACCAGTGTCACGTTCAGTGGGTGCTTTGGTGGCCAGGTGTCATATCCTGCTCTCCTGCCCCAGCTCACCCTCCTAGCTTCTAGTAAACGTCCATCTGAACAATATTTTTATCTGTATGGCAGTGCAAAATGAATTAATTCTGCAGTGCTGGGAAGGCAAGAACACATTTGGTACTGGAAGAAGCAGAAATAGTAGGTAGCCACTTGGAAGGGCCTGGAGCACAAGTCTGATGAGGAAGGGCTGAGGCAGCTGGGAGTGTTCATCGTGGAGAAAAGGAGGCTCCAGGTGGACCTACAGCTCTCTACAATTCCCTGAAAGGAGGTTGTAGTGAGGTGGGGGTCAGTCTCACCTCCCATGTGGCAAGTAACAGGACATGAGGACACGGCCACAGGTTGCACCAGGGGAGGTTTGGATCAGGTATTAGAAAATACTTCTTCTCCCAAAGGCCTGTTGAGCATTGCAACGGGCTGTCCAGGGCAGTGGTGGAGTCACCATCCCTGGAGGAGTTTGGAGGATGTGGCACTTGGGGCCATGGGTTAGTGATGGGGTAACAGCTGCACGTGATGATCTTAGAGGTCCTTTCCAAATGTAACGATTCTATGACTTTGAAGGAAAATTGTCTGCAGAAGGATTGCCAAAATTGCTTCAAGTTTTTGAGTTGTTTTGGTCAGTTGGGTTGGGATTCCCTCACGGGCTGGGGTCTTTCCCCACAAGGTATCTCTGATGGCCGAAGAAAAGATGCTCAGTATAGGTGCAGGAGGCAGAAAGGCTCCTCCTGGTACCCGCTGCCAATGGCTTTGTTCCATTTGGGTGTCCTGTTCTGCAGGACAGGCACTGCAAGGGGCAGAAGTACCTCCTTTACTCCCTGAGGACTGTGCCTTTTCCTGCCAAGATCTCGTCCTATCCTGTGGTAATAAAAAGGAAAATCCTGAAATACTTATAGAAAATTGAAAAAAAAAAGAGATCTTACAGGTGGTATTTTCTCTTTTGTTCTCTTTTCTTAATTCTCTCTCTTCTTCCCACTCCTTATGAACACTTGTTTTAAGCCAGCAGATTTCAGAGGCACGGAGACGTGGTGAAGGACATAGTTCTGTTTCCAACCTCTGCTGTGCCATAAACAGAAAAATTTAGGAAGGGTTAACCTGAACAGCTGCCCATAGCACTCCACCAGTTTCCCGTCTCCTTGCAGATGCCCTTTATACCAACTACAAATCACACATTTCTCCAGCTGTGTGAGATGAGTTTGTCAGGAAAATCACCTCTGTCCAGGGAAAGTTTGGTCATACAAAAACCACCTCAGTATTTGCAATCTTACAGTGACAACAAATGGATTCTAGTGTCACCTGGACCTAAACCAAGTAGCATCAGCTTTAACAACATTACTGAATGTATAAGCCTGGGAAGTGAATTTCCAGCCTCAGAAAATGTTTCTACCTGCTCAATATCAGTCATGTTCACTCTTTGTGGGAGAGTGATCAGATTAACAGGTGAGAGATATTTAGGATAACTTTAAGAGATTAGGAGTAATTCCAGTCACAATGTAGCATGAAAAGCAAAAATCAAGGTTTTCAACGTTGGGAATTGCTGCATGGCTGAAAAAGTATCCCTGACAATGAAATACAGCTGATATTTAGTGTCTTGTTGTTTTATTTACTGCTGCATTTACAGCACACCCAGCTAGTTAGCCAGCTACTTATAAAACATATTTAATGTTTGGAGACACTCAGTACAGCTATAAAATGATTTTTAAGGGCACACAAACATCATGTTTTAATGACTACAGACACACTCGAGTTCCCTCTGGAAAAAAAAACCAAATAAACCCCTGTTTTCTGAGTAGACTCAATTGTCTCATCCTGAGTTTTGTAGATGAGCTACACAGCTCAAACTGGTTGACTTCCCGGCACTTGATGGGAACCATTTAAAAGGATAAACTTGGAGAGATCAATACTCCTTACATACTGTAAGTGATGCAGCACCGAGTACTCAAGGGCTGTTAAAAACTCTGTCATGAACGACTGCTCAGAAATCAAACAAGAGGGGAAAAAAAGCCCTGCACAGTGGTTTTAGGGACTTAGTCCCATTTTGCTGTGTGGGGGTTTTGCCTGCAGAGCTGGGGGCTGGTGGTAATCTTTCGGGCAGGTTTTCCTCAGTTTTGTTCTCCGTTTATATGAGTTGGAAGGAAGACAATATCAGATGGAAAGGCTGTGAGCAGGCAGAGATGGGAAGAGGCACCCGCGTGTGTGTTTATCCGTTTGTGGAAATGGGGAATCCAGAGGCAAACAGGCTCAGCAGTCCCTGGGTGCAGGTAATTGAAAGTGAGTGCTGAAAGCACCCGCTCGTGTTTCATGCTCCAAGGGTTAATACTCTTCTGGGGCACTTAACGAAGCTCCTTTGAGAGCCCACATGATATCTCCTGCCTATCCCTCAGCCATTACTTTGTTTCTCCTTTCAGTAAATTCTGATTATTTAGGACAGGGTGTTTTTTTTTTTTCCGTGGCAAACGCATGCTGGCTCACCCTTCGCATATTATATTCATCAAGAGGCTCTACTGCATTCCCTAAGGATCCGTGCTTTTTCCTGGTAGTGTGAGGAGAGACTGGGAGTCTTGGGAGAACTATTAGTTCATTTTGAAAGGATTAATATGGATCTGGCCTTCTTCCAGTGCCTCCACTGTAGAAATTATAATTTATCATTGAAAAGCACACATTATTTTTGTTAGCAGATCAGCTACTTCAGTCTCAGTTCCTTCAACTTTTCTGGAGGGGTGCCATGGAAACCCAAATGATTTATTATAATTTAGAGGCTGGGATTGGAAAGCACCTCTTTATCGCTCTCTGTACATCTCCATCAGCTCTGGGCCCAGCACAGAGCAACCTGGCCCTGACACCCGGCCAGAAGGGGTGGTAGGAGCCAGCCAGGGAATAGAGGACAGGTACCTTCCAACCCAAGCCATTCCAGGATTGTGTCAGGTGCTGAACTTGCATGGCCAATGGCAGCAAGCTGACTTTGGGCTGGAGGCAGAGCCTGGCTTGCTGTCGGCTTCACACCTTCCTGGAGTGCAGTGAGTTTCTGAACTGGAAGCAGGAAGGGCAAGAGATGCCTCTCCTTCCCCACACTGCAATATGAGCTTGTTCATTTATTTGGACACAGGTCAGAGCAGCTGGAAGATGTTCCTCTGCATTGGGCATTTTGCTGTCACGGCGAGGTGCAGCACATGTCCCGTACCTGGATGGCTCACAGTGAAGGTGATGTTTAAGACCAGGTCCTAAACCTGTTTCCCACTATCTAAACAACTCTTGCTTTGGGGCACTTTTTGCTGTGCATGGAAATGGAAACAAGAACAGAGACTGAAGACTCACCAGCACCTTCTCCATAAACCCTTCCTCTGCACTGATGTTCACAGATTTTTTATTCCCTGTTGCCCCAGACATCTTATTCAGCTCCGTAGAAGAATCTCAGCAGAATTACTGCAATAAAAGAAGCATTGACTCTGAGCTGGCCTGTGGCATGTAGGAACACTCCATGAGCTACACCAGAGAATTTATAAACCAGAGTAATGCAACAGCTGTGCTGCTACCTCTCATCTGCAGGTATATGAGCAGGTAACAGGTAGCACTTGTGATGCTGCCTTATGTTGTCAGCAGGGTGGCCAAATAATACAGGACAGCAAACTTTCTCTCCTGCGATTATTTTGCTGGTGCAGACACCAAGACTGAGACATTTAAAGGAGAAGATACATATCCCTGAGGCTGAACATAAAATATTTATATGAAGAGGCCGTGGACTAATAAATTTCAGTTATAAATGTTTACAGCTGAAGGTAGTAATAAATAACCTTCCAAAAGCAATATTTCAATTTGCACTTATTGTACTTTACTACACGTTATATTTTCAGGAAACAATAATAATTATAACAGGACATGGAATTAGCTCATGTTTAATGAATGATTACCCAGTTTAGTTGTGATCGTTATAACATCAGGGCACAATTAAAACTGGGAAATGTTGTTTATTCTGGAGAGAGATGGGACTGTATCTCCATGTATGCATCCAGCTAATGCATAATCTGTTCATTAAATTGGGACTGAGGTGGGTACACTTTAATAAACTTGTCAGATGACTCCCCAGCTTCGTCTGTGCAGGCTTCACATGGTCTTTAGCAGCAGAGGGTTAAAGCCAGGATAAGATTTAATCCTCAGTGACCTCAATGTCCATCTCCTACTGATTTGCAAGAACCCAGCTTCAGACCATCCCAGGTAATTCTACTTCTTCCCCCCGGTGTTCACTGCACCCAGCCTGGCTGCTCTCTCCTCATTACTGAGGGCAATACTCTTGTCATCTTTAACCTGTGTGTGCCTTGTAGCTTTGCTTCGAGTTGTCACCTTGCAATTAAATGTTTGGGGTGGGTTTCAAAGAGAAATACCTTACCTGGTGACATGGATGGAAATGCTGTGTTGACATCGCTGTTGGGTTGACAGCCTTGACTGGTGCAAGTGCAGTGGTTTGCACTGCCTAAAAATGAGTCACTCGGTGCAAAGCAAGCACCTGCTAGTAAATTTGATTGCCTGTCTCATCTTACGGTGACAACAGCTGTGTTGTGACAGGGACCAGTAAGCTCTGTCCAGAAGGGGAGAGCTCCTGGGCTGTCTGCCTGGCACATCAGCCTCAGACAGGGAGGGACATAATAGTTACAAATAACTGGATATTGCCTTGTCATGTAAGCTGGAGGACTCTTATCTAACCCAAACTCCTGACAGATGGGCTTCACCTTGTGCTTGGAGCGGCAGCTGTACAGATATTAAGTACAGTCCTTCAGCTCCTATGGGCAGTGCAGAGACAGGGAGAGGCTTCTTCTAAGGATAATTTCACGGAATCAGAGAACATTTTGAGTTGGAAGGGGCTCATAAATATCATCAAGTTCAACTCCTAATTGAACGGCCCATGCAGAAATCAAACCCGCAACCTGACATTGTTAGCACCACGCTCTGACCAGTGGCTATTTACCTCACCCTTGTCACAGGGAGCTGTGGTTCTCCTAGGGGGGCTTCTTGCTTGTTGCTGACTGTGGCCAGCCCTCTCCAGTGGTCTCTGCTTGGCTTTTGCTCGGCAGGCAGCTCTCACGTGGCTAAACATGATGAGATGACATCTCTCTTCTCTAATGTTTTTGATATCCTTCAAATGAGTGTTTGCTGTCTATTTACACACTGTGTTAATTTTTCTCTTCTATTTCTCTTCTGTCTTTCCTCTGTGCCTTTCTGCCTTTCTCTAGCCCACATGTCTCTGTGGAAAAAAGACTGACCTTGGCAGGAAATGTGTTCTTGGCCTTTCCCAGAGAGGACATGACGTACTGCAAGGATAGATGGGAGCTGCAGCCAGGCTGAACCATGGTGCAAGATGCCTCCAAAGCCCTCTACAGGTAGGGTCTCAGAGACATTTTGGCCAGTCTGGTATTCAGGATACCCCTGGGAATATGGAGATGCCTGAGAGGTGATGCCTTAGATGAGAAGCACCTCTCCAACATCAAGGCATGAGTCTTCGTGGTAGTGCTGCCACTGTGCCGATTTAAAGATCTGGGTGAGATGAGGTCTGCAAGGACCAGGCAGTGAATTGAACAGGCTGCCACAGCCAGCAGGAGGAAACAGAGGAGCCTTGGGCCTTGCAAGCAGAGAGCAGAAACAGGTTGTCAATAAAACCTGCACCTCTCAATGCTAAGTGCAAGCTGATGAGCTGAGAGAAGACAGGATGAGCACAAGTACAGGAGAGAGATGATGGGCAGCATGGGAGAGGGGGCTGTCTCCTGAGGGAAGGGTGCCAGCAATTTATAATCTTTGTACTGGACAACTGGATGACTTTGTACTGTTTTTGCCACTTCATAAATGTAAGGAGTATTTCCCAGGCACTGTCTAGACCCACTTGGCGGGTGTTGGACTGCTGCACCTGCTCCTCCTGAAGGTTTGCATCCATGGGAAAGCTGTCCAGAGATGGGAAGGGGCAGCACTGGAAAAATGTTGAGACAGATTTCACTTTTCTTAGATTCTCCCTGGCCTAATGTGCTTGGTGAGCTTCCTTGTCTCTTCCTTTTCTTTTCTAGGGGGGTACGAGGAGGCTGACAAATTTCCCCTTCGTAGTTTGCAAATCCCCTCGTAACTCCCTGAGATTAATTTAGCTGGGAAACCAAACCGGTTGGGTTGGCTTTGCAGGGAAAGCAACCCATCTGGAGGCTTTGATCTCCACTGCAATGCTTGGAATGTGCAAGAGACAGAAAAAAGAGAACTGGGCAAATACTCGAAGGCCCTCTGTGACAGCTCCCTTTAGCAAGCACTTCACCCAGGAGCCCTTTGGAGAGCTTTCAGCTGTGTTGTCTCAGGAGTGGCCTTTAAATGGGCAAGGGAAGACAGCAAAGGCAAGACTGAAAGTAAGGATGTGGCTGCTAAGGATGCACAGTGTTTGCAGTCTCACCTCCACACTTCTGGACAAGCTCTTGTGCGAGGTTGTGACCCTTGCACCCAAAAATTGTATTTCAGACACATTTTTCCAGTTATGAAAGCAGAAGGAATATTTCCCAAGGCACGGGGACAGCTCTGCTGCTCTTGAAGTCAAGAGCACAGTTGAAGGTTTCCGTGTGTTGGGACCTTGGAGTAGATTTGAGATCATGTGCTCCACACCTGCCCTCAGGAAATGCATCACTTCGGGCTCTTGCTCACCTGCTCTGCAGGAGCTTTGTGCAGGACAGCCAGACGGATGGAAAAATGGGCAAAAATTATGAAAATATTCATACATATTAAGGGTCCCATTAATTATTGAATTACCAATTCACTTATTGAAGAATGATTATTAATATTTATAGCATCCAGATTGCTGATGATAGATTAACTGTGATGGCATAATTTAGCAAATATTTTTAAAATAAAACATTTAACAAATAACATTTCCACCATTTTTCCATCTTAAAAAAAAGTGTGAAGGCCTCATGAATATATGCAATCTTTTCTGATTTTAAAGCATGCTTTTGAATATTTTATTATTATTATTATGGATTGCTTTATTGCAGACTTTATCCTCAGGTTGTTTCCCGATGAACTTCTACACTCCACGGCGGAAAGAAACGTATGGCAAAATAAGCTTATGGTAACAGCACTATAAATCCACTGTGTAGGTACAGTAGTAAGTAAATACATTATATGGTTCTATTTCTTTCTACTGATTCCTCTTTCTGAAGTCTCTGCAGAACAATGATTGATGTATATAAAAACCATTTAGCACGTATTAAACCGGGGAGTCAAAATATTATTTTAAAATTTTCCAAGATCCATTGATCCAAATTTATGTCAGAATCTCCTGAAAGGTTACGTTGGCCCATGTTTTGCAGTATTCATTTTTCATTATGAAAGTTCCTACATGACATTGCAGTAAAATCTAACATATATATGGGTGCCAAAATGCAAAATTCCACAAATTTCTGAAACAAAGCAACAAGGGAAGTTTGCAGTTTCTTGAAAATGTCAGATTTGTAAAGGCTTGTTTGGGCTTCTTTGTTAAAAATTATTTGCTTGTATTTTTATCCTTAAAAGGTTTATTTTATTGGAAAAATGGTTTTGGGCCAGATCTTTCCACCTGATCTTACGACAAGCCTACGCTTGCCATATTCTTAAAGGCAGGAACTCTTCCACCAGATGTTTGCTGTGAGTGGTACTGTAAGGTTTTCTCAAAAGTACTTAACTGCAATTCATCAGGAAAAATGATTCCTTGGCTTCCTTCACAGTAACATCATGTCAAAAATAGACGTGAGATCTTGTTATTTATATTGCTGAAGTACTGAATGGCCTTGCCTGAGAACAGACTGTTCCTGCATCAGGAACTGCGCCGGGAGATGGGCATTCACTGACGAACCAGCTCTTGAAGGAGATGAGGCAGACGAGGAAAAGGCGACAAATGGAGCATCCTAAAACTGCTGCACAGAAGTGATGGTGGAATACCAGTGGCAATCCTGAGCCTTTTTCCAGAGAATCCCACCATTTTCTGTTCATTCATCTCTCCTCCCCATCCTTCCTCTCTAGCAGCCAGGATGGGCCTGAGACATGCTCCTGGTGAAAAGAGGTAGAAAATTCCTACTTTGCTTCAGTGAGTGTACTGAGAAATGAGCTTTTTAAGGAAGCAGATCTAGAAATGTCCCGGGCTGTACCTTGTAGCTCAGCTGAAGACAAGCTGATAGGGAATGAGGATGACTAAATTTATTCAGTCAGTGGGTGGACATTCCTGTCTTGCAAAACCATGATGACTGATCCATCATAAAAAAGTTGGGCTATCAAATTGTTATTTAGCAAATACAAACTGAAAAGTCCTCTCGTCCATCTGAAAAGATGCATCTCTGCAAGGTGTGAGGGTCCAGCTGGTCCACCTGCCCGTGGGATTGCTTTAGTTACTGCTTCATAGGCATGGCTAGTGAGGCTGCTGCTTTAGGAGGTCATCTACCCCGAAGCTCAGAAAGGAAGCTGGCTTGCAGGTTCATTTTATTTAAATGTGTCTATTGTAATTTATTTATGCAGGGTAAAAAAAAAAAAAAGAAGAAGAAAAGAAGAAAAAAAATGAAAATGCGCAGTTTTTCCAAAGCATTGGAATACATTCCTAATTTCTGTGTTAGTGCCCTTTTCAAGGTGCATGTGCCACTCCAGGCGACTGCTCTGGACATCAGTTTCTTCTGCCCAGGGTAATTTTGCAGCTGTAATCTCCCTGCCATTTTTTTTTCCTGGGGAGTATGTAGAGTTTGCAAATAATATTTCCTTGCCTAAAAGACAAGACGATGCTTCTTTAGTAGCTGCTGTTCTTTGAGTGCATGCGAGTGCTTTGTCATCAAGCAAGCTCTCTTTGGGATTCTGCTTCCTCGGGTGTACCAGAGGCTATTTCTTGGCATGAAGTAATTGGAGGCAAGGCAGTTTTACAGCGGGAGGCAGGGGGATGCTCGCTAATCGCAGCCTTCTCCCTGCTCCAGTGCTGTGCCTGCTGACAAAGCCCTGCTTGCTGGAGGCACTTGTGTTTGGTGGGGCAAATCAGGTCACCGGGATCCGCAGCTGCCTCGTGGCTAAAGCAATCAGCTGGAGCTCCAGGAGACAGGAGTCAGGACAGCACTCACTGTGGGGGAATGTGGGCACCCTGCGAGGGCGACGTGGCCATTACCTGCCCACCTGGCAGAGTTCGGGGGTGGGAGCTGCTCTGGCAGGCTGCTCATTTGCAAATAGATGCTTGTGCTCATCCAGGTGTGAAGAGAGAATGGGCGATATCTTCTCTGGAGCGAGAGGCTTTGCCAGCAGAGTTTGTGCTCCACTTGGAGGGAGGTGAACTTTCACAGTGTCCCGGGCACCCGCAGAGGGGAAACAGAACCATGCGAGGCTGTCCCATGTCCCACGGACAGCATCAGCGTTCCTCAAACCACTCAGCATTTTAAAAATGCTTCTGAATGACCAGGGTGGTGTCTTCAAGTCTTATTACCTGTGAGTGTAAATGTAAATTGAGATTTTCATTGTACAGGATATAAGTGAAACTCAGATGTGATGCAGTAAGTGTCTGAAAAGCCTGACCTATTTATCTCCCTCTGCAATTCAGGTCATGGTGATCTTCCAAAAGCAAAGCTCTTCTCATTCAGACATGCAGAGCTTGAAGCTGCTGCTTGTGTCAGGCACAGGACCAGGATGGGTCTGTGTCATGCAAAGAGCTTGCTTTTTGTGAAGTAGTTCTTGGGCAGATATAGTTTCTCTAAAGAGACAGCAGTTCCCGTCCCCATCTTTGTCACCACAGCTGAAAACCAAAATGGATTATTTCATTTTTTTCTAAGACTTAGGTTCCTGCAAAGCAGATTCAAGTGGAGCTTCACTTGGCGGGACTTCAGTCTCATTTTAGGTTTTCCATGGAGAAGCTGCTCTGGGTTTATCCTGCTTCCCTACTCACACTAAGGTTGTCGGTTCAGCATTAGGGTGTGGCTGATGGATGGAGCTGTCATTCAAGATGTGCAGTTCCTCAAAGGCTGCTGCTCAGGGGCAGATGCATGGCAAAACAGCAATTTCCTTTGGGGATGGGGGAATGGGGACAGGCGAAAATGGTGGCAGTGACATAGCAGGCTTTCCTGCTTGCACCTGTTCTTATTCTCAAAGTTAAAATCTACCATCCTTGCAGGAGGAGCAATGCAGGACTGAGCAGTGCCTTATCGTTTACTTGGTGGAGTCACACCTGGTGAGGAGAGGAATCATCCAAAAATTTGTTTTCCTGGAGAAAAAAATGTCTTCCTGGCAGATGGCTTGGCCGGCCAGCAGGGATTACAAACCTCTGTGGGATCCTTTTCTTTATGGCTAGTGAGAAGGTGATATTGCTTGTGACAGCGCAGAAAGATTGGCTGAAATAAAATAAAGAGGTTTCCATGGTGATCCCTTCATATTGCAGTACATTTTCATCTTGCAGTCAGCTGGGTTATCCTTCTTCCCCCAGAGGAAGAGTCCTTGGCTCCCCCTGCATTATTAGCTCCTACTGGTGCAAAGGGAAGGCTGGCAGGCCCTGAGTGGAGCCACTGACATGGACGGCTCTGTGGTGGCCTTGTTAATTATCCTAAAGAGGTCGAACTGCCCAGACAGCCTGCAGGTGCTTCAGAAACAATCCTGCCTTCTGGCTTGAACTGTAAATAGATAAGGAACGGGTATAAGGATGTAGCTGTGGCTAAAGGTAGCAGAGGAAGGAAGTAGGTTTCTTCTTATTTTACAGCTGGGGAAAGAACCATAGTCAAGTTGGGTGACTGCCCCAAAACCAGAGCCCAGGTACTGTCAGAGGAGGGAATTGAATGTGTAATTCTCAGACTCTGGCACAGAAGACACCTTTTCCCCTGAGGTTAATACTGGGGAAGGCACTGACCTGCAGAGGGCTGGCAGGGAAGGGAAGCTCTTTGCAAGATTGCCAATGGGAGCACCACAAAGGGAAGAGGCAAGGGATCCTCCCAGGCTGTGGCTGACAGGGGTGAAAACTGCCCAGCAAAAGAGTGACCTTTCATTTCAGGAGACAAGGAAACCCCTTCAGCTGTGGAAGACGATGACTCACGGGTTCCCCATAAGTGTGATCTCTCCTGCCGTGCTGCAGAAATGAACAGCCACAAGACGTGTCTCACTGTGGGTAGGCTCAGCGGAGACTTTCCCGGCTCGTTCCTGGGATGACGACATCTTTCCATCTGCATCTGAACTTGAGAGTCATGCATACAGTGCTAGTCAAGCTTTGCCACCCAAAACATGCTTAATATGAAAAGCGCTTCCCTGAGAAGGTGTGTCATTGAATGCAAATGAATGCTGCCTTAAGATCATGTTAATTTATGCTACAGAGCAAAGCTCTTCTATCTGCTTCATGCATCAGAAAGCCAAAATAACCCTGACCTACCCATGGCCGCACTGAAACCTCCGTGTCTTTGGACTGTTGTTGCATAGTATATACAGTTCATAATAGGCGGGAGCCTTGAGAAGCAAAGAGGGATGTGCAGGAGGGGTGCTCTGATTGTGGCTACCTGCAGCGGTCCAGGGTGTGTGGGGACCCTTGGGAGAGCAGAATGTGGGGATGAGCTGCTCCTAAACATCAAAAATGCTGGGGTCAGCCGCCCGCTCCTGTTCTGCTGGGAACTCATCACAGAGAATGATAAAATGAAGCCTCTGAAGACATTCTCATTTCCCCTGAAGTTATTATTTCTTCCAGACCTTGGGAAAGCTGAGATTTTTTTGTCTTTTGGGAGGACCCAGAACAAAATGGAGCTTCAGTGGGGAAAGGAATGGGCATGAAGTTGCCACTCTGAGCAAGAAAGTCACCCCATTTCCTGCCATTGCCAGTGCAAATTTGGGCTCAAGCCTTTAGCCTGGTAACTGTAGTAGGGCAGCTATAAAAGCCTGTTTGGCAGCCAGCTTTTAATGTGCAAGCAGTGAGGTTCTTATTATTATGTTAACGAAAAGCTGTGATTCTTTCTGTAAAGGAAGGAGCTATTAAAAAGAAAACAACAACAAAAAAAAAAAAAAAAGAGAAAAAGATAAAACCACAGAAAGAGATCACAAGCTGACCAACTCTGCAGGGAGAGGTTGAGAAAGTCTCACTTTAATAATAAATGAAAAGACATGTAAGAAAATAGAAGACCTACGTTGGAGGCAGTGCTGTTGAGCTGCAGTGCCTCAGGTCGCAGGTAATCTGCTTGGGGTGATTGCCCCCATCTCCCCAGGAGTGACATGTGGGTATTACCAGGGTAAATTTGCTTTGCAAATCTACCTTTGTGGCTTTGGATTAGCTTTATTTACTCAAGAATTTTGGAGGTAATGTGGAGGAATATTCATGGTTGTGTTAGTTAAAAATCTCCTTGTTAACATCATTTCAGCATGTCATTCGAGGCAAGCACCTAAAGCAGATATTTTGGGGATTAGAAATGTTTTCTTTTTCCTTTGTTTTGAAATAGTTTCTCTCAAAGTTAGGTATTTAATTGCCTACCTTTGCCAGAGAAGCCTTGTAATGCTCCCCCACCATCCAGTTTTATTCCAGCTGAAAGGTTTATCATATATTTCCGTATTTAAAGCAAAAGGAAACTCCTTTCTGTAGGAATTTTTACCTCGGACCAGCCCTGCCTCACATCTGCTGCATGTCCAAATTACCCTGGACAGCCAAACGACCTGAGCATGTTGCACCTTGTAAACAGGATTTTCCATCAAAGACGACAGGCATCTTTAGGGAAGACTCAAAGGCTCCTCGAAACATAGGAGGAGGGAAAGAGAACCATTTATAGCATAGTCGAACACACTGAAATTGTACGAAATGGTGACTTCAGATCTCAAAACGATCTTTGGCTATGTGGCCAAAAGCTTCAGCTTTTTTACCAGCAACACTTGCTAGAGATGGACTAGAGCTCTGTTTCACCTGTGGTGCAGGTCACAGACACTCCACTGCACTGCTCCCTGTGGGATCCATCCAGCAGAAAGCACTGGGAACAAGCTCAGAAATCTCACTGAGGCAGGCAGCCACCAACTCCAACAACATGGCAGCTGCAGGAATTTGTTACTCTTTATTAAAAAGAAACAGGGAAAGTTTTTTTACAATTCCCGTTTGTTAAAAAGCGTGCGAGCACCTCATTAACTCCGATGGTTTGGTATTTTTGGCTGGTTGCATTGCTGAGCATGTGTTAAGCTCTGATGAAGTGCAAGAAATTACCTTTGTAACAGCAGTGGTGTCTTCTGAATGCAGTTATCACCTCCCCAGCGCTGATAAGGTGTGAAAAATGATCTTCCCATCTACAGTTGTGTCAACTGAATGCAATTAGCACCTCTACATGTGTTTAAAACCATGACCGCAGGTTATAAGTTTGCAATACATTAGCACTTAGTCCCATCTTTGTGAATTGAGGGGAAAAAAAAACCTCAGCAAAACTGGTGCAATGAATACAATTAAGCACCATTAACATTCCATTAACTATTTTTAATGAAGTAAATCCAGCCCCAGATGAGTGAATGATAGGTTAGGGACTTTCCTTAGCCCAGAACAGGAGTTGCCTGCTATATAGACATGTGTCAGAGGAAAGTCTCTTGACTCCTGCTAGACCTTGGTTAAACAGCTCTGTTAAGCTGGAGTGGACAAGCCAGGCTTTTCCCTTTGTTCATAGGCTAGAGGCACACCAGGATGCTGCACAGAGTGCAGGATGTGCCTTCTTAAAATGCTCCCTTCTTTGAAGGGAAAAAAGAGAGAGGAAGAGGCAGAAAAAAACCCTAGCAGGTAGTTTTCCCTTTGGTGCACGTAGCCAAGTCTCAGTGTATTGATCATTTATTATATCCTTCTCAGGGTATTAATCTCTAACTGCACTGAAAGAGAGCCTGACTATGTCTCTGTATGGAAATCTCTCCTTGGCGAAATAATTGTTGCCAGCAGTCTCCAAACTTTTTCTTTTCTTGCTGTTTTCCTTCCGAGTTTGACTGACTAAAACGTATTATATGGAGGCTCAGTGTGACTTACACAAGAGCTTCAGTAATTCTTTTTATGCAAACATGGCATGCATGCAGAATGGTCATCTTCAGACATCAAATACTTACACTTTTCATAGGAATAACTGAAAGGTGCAAATAAGAATCAATGCAGACACACCCCTCAATGGGACTGAAAGATATGCTTTGGTGATGTGAATGAGTCCAGACCAGTCTCTGTGCTTGGACTTGTCCAGCCCTCTTTGCCCAAAGCCATACTTTTCAAGAAGTTTTTCTGAAATCACTGGCAACGCTCCACAGCAGTGACAATCCCCATGCTGGGGCTTGGGATGGAAGCTGGATGCAACAGCATCAGCTTCTCTATCTCACCTCTATTCATTTTTTAAAAGCTATTGATTTTTCACTTTCCAGATGGATCTGGAACAGCTGTGATTTTTTATTTTCATTTATTTTTAATTTTTATTTGCCTTTTTTCACTAGATTTATAATTGAAAGGGACAAATCCTCATCTGGGACACCTGACAGTGGATGTACAGGATTTCTCCCATTGCTGGCAGCAGTCCCATGCTGGTATAGGCCCTGTGTCTTGTTAGGGTAGAAGGAAACCCCATGGCCAGCTTGTTTCTCCCCCTACATAGCACAAGACATAAAGCTTTACTCAGTGATCCCTGCACAGAGCCAAATAACTTGTGTCTGAACTAGGGCATATCTTTGAGAAAAACATACTCAATCTCACTGCAATCTACTATTGACCTTCCCTTGTTTTCTCTGATTTCCACAATGCAGGGCAATCTGCACAGCAACAACTGCTCTGAGAATGTTGAGCATCTGCAGAGAGCTCTCTGAGAGTGATACTGGCCTGGTTCTTAACCAAAATTCAGTCCAATGAAGCAAGAGAGCTTGGCTAAGTCAGTGGATCAGTGGTTAGGTCTGGCTGGTGTTGGCTTCGCTGTTGGTTTCTTTGACTTTCTGGTTCTATGAAATCTACAGGTCCCAGCATGAAAATTGTCTGTTGGGGATTCACACCTATACTTTTTCTTTTATTAAATCATGTATTTTAGTAGTTTCCTTACTGCATGGGGATAAATGCCTCTCTGCTATGTATTGTCCACATGTAGTGATACCCTACAGTGCCTCAGTCCTTTTTTTCACTGGCCTGGCATTGGTGAGAGCTGCAACATCAGTCTGCTCGCTTTCTCAGGGCAATTCCTGCTGGCTCCAGGCTCTAGGAGTCACTCTGGTTGTGGCAGTGGGAGCTGCCAGCGGGAAATAGCATCCAAACAAGATGAGGTTGCACCCTGTAGGCAGTGCAGAGCAAAGATCCTGCTGGCTGTGGGGAAATCTGAGGCACAAAGGGGCTGTGCCGAGTGGTTGCCTCCTGTCTGAAAGGCACTGCAAAGTGGTGGTCACTAAAGCGGGTCAGGAAGGAGTGAATCTGTTTGAAGGAAAAGTCTTAAAGCTGGAGGTGAGAAGAGACAAATCAGCATTATTAGGAGTAAGTGGATTTGGGGCTGCGGCAGCCCCTCGCCTGGAGCCGGCGTGTCCTGTGGCGCTGCTTGGATGCGCCGGGAGGACGCGGCGCTGACAGCCATCCATTCTGGAAATTAAATTCCACTCCCTCAGCCGGCCTGGCCTGCGGCCCCACGCTCTCGACGGAGGACTGCTGATTGTGCACATTTCTGTGGGCTGAGTCCCAAACCTGTGAGATCAGCCAGAGAGGCTTCAGTAGCCCCCGGAGGGAGCTGGGTATGCCAGGAGTGGGGTTCAGCTCACACATCTCCAGCTGTGGACATGAGGGGTGGAATGAAACTGAGGCCGTTCCTTGGCTGCTGGAGGGCTCCAGGTCAGCCTATAAACCATGGGATTTTGTGGGATGCGGGAACTGATCCTAATGTCCTGCTGCTGTGAGCAGGACAGGACAGGTAGTATTTCCCTGGAGCCTGTCTGGCTTCCCTTTTTCTTCATCCCAGCCTTTCAAAAAGGACTGAACTAATGGACCATGGAGCCCAAAGCATCTTGTTGAAGCAATGGGAGGGGCCTGCAATCAGCCACAGGGTGAAGCGTCCCTTCCTGAGCCGAGGTGCAAATCCCCGTTACAATATCCTACCTCTGTGAGCTGAAATCCAGGTATCTGAGGAGAGGAGAGGAAAAGGTGGCCAGTTAACTGAGGCTGGGAGAGTACTTCTGTGTCAGCAGGGTCTGATAGGACCTTCTGGCCTCAGAAGCAGGAAATTCCAAAATCAAAAGCGTGATCCTTGCTTGTGACTCCTGCTGGGTTTTCCAGTGGTACACTGGGGAAAAACAGTTCATTTAGGTTAATTGCACAGTGCAGATATTTATAAAATGGTATCTGTTTAAACAGAGGAATGTGCCTTTTCCCGATGAGGTCTCTGAAAAAACAGCGGTGTGTCACTTGACCCAGGCCTTTAACTGGAACCGTCTTGGCAATTTAATGAAATTAAATGGCTGGACTGTGGGGAGTTCATTAGTAAGTAATCCAAAGGCTAAAGCTCTGTGAGCTAGTTCTGCTCTCAAATGCTTATTTGTGTTTGCCAGATCCAGTAAAGTGAAACCCCTTAATAGGTGCTGGCAGTATTTGTAACACACTCTCCTCTGGTCTGGAGACCGTCACACAGGCACTGGTGTGATTTTGTATTTCTACATGAGGTTTTTTTTATAAAAAGCACCTTCAGGACAGCCACAGGGTCCCCTGTGTGTCACCAGGCAGGCTCGGGTGGCTTTGCAGAGGCGCTTCTGCTCTTGATGCCGTGAACCTCTTGCTTCTGGCAAAGCAAGTAAGGGAATCTCATTTCTTTCCAAAAAAGCTTTCAGAGGTGGCTGCTGCTGCCAGCAGTGCAGTGCTGAACCTGAGAGGGACTCTGGCTTCCTTGTCATGCTGGGCCATGGCTGGGATTATGGGCTGTTTTATTTTGTGCCGTTTGCCCAAGGGTGGGGACCAGGGATGTAAAGCGCCTCTGGGATTCTGGCAGGTTGTTAAAAAGGATGCTGAATTGCTGCTTATTTCTTGTGAGTGGGAATTTAGAGGAATGAGGGGGGTACGGATCTTCCTCCTGCTGTGTAAAGGACTTCTGGGTTTCCAGAAGTGAATGTGCTAAAGTTTCACTCTTTAATTCACCAGATATAAGCAAGATTTACAAATAAATAAACTGTGGCACCACTAAAAGTTTGGCAGGGAGTTCACTAAAGGATGTTTGAGATAGTCAAAGGAAAAGCCTAACTGCAAGATACCTGAATTTATTTTTCATCTAAACCCTGTGCTGGCCCTTAAGGCTCATCCACCATGAAAGCCCTCAGGGAAGGCTCTCTACCCCACATCCTAGAAGCAGCACTTAGTTTTTAAAAAACTGTTTAAAACCTCTTGGTGTGAATTTGGTACAAGTCCAACACCATCATGTGGTCAAGCTCTTGGGCTGGAGTTGAAGGGCTGTGGATTAGGTCCACGCCCGAAAATTTCCCTGACTTGACATCCTACAAAAAAATGGAGTTTTCATTAATTAACTCCATTTTGTGGGAAAATTCTTGCTGGGATTTACTGTAGCTGCTGCACAAGTTCTTTTAAAAGTAAATAATGCCATTGGACAGGTGCTTCTGGCAAAGAAATTGAACATTGAAAGATATGAATATTGTAGAAGGAAAAATCACCAATCTGAGCAATAGATATCCCAAATTTTGTCAGATCTGCAGTGGTATCAGCAGCACAGTTTTTGTCCTGGAGTGTGTGAAATGCCTCCGGAATCAAATAGATTTTGAAAGGACGGTCACTGCCACACATGCAGGAGGCCTGTGTCTGGTTATTTACAGCAAGGCACTGCATTCCCAAAAGAGTTTGTGCTAAATTAGGAATTGCCAAATGGAACTTCCATGTCTTAAATTTACACCATGGAAAAAGACTGGAGATTTTATCCAGAGGTAAGACATGAAAGGTCTTGTGGCAGCTACAGGAGATTTTTAAGTCCAGCTGAAGCCCTTGTAACAATCCTTTCTTGTTTTCTCTTCTGTGGGCTTGGGCCTGTTGATGACCTTTGCAGGTATGTTGTCTCCTTCTCCTCCTGACTCAAGGAAGTTCAGGGGCTGATGAAGAGACAGAATTAGCCACAGCTCTAAAAATCTCCATTTCCAGTGTGGTGCTGGGAAGAGCACCTCCCCACTGGTGCTGCACACTCATGGACTTGCAACTACAGCAGTGAGACAGGTGGGGTTTTATTCCTAAATGCTGCTTTCCATACGAAACAGCATCCCGGCAATCACATCCAAGCAGTCTTTCTATGTTGGGAGTCCTGCTCTCAAGGTCCAGGCAGGACAAACTCCACACACAACCCAGCTTGAGTCTCAAGGTGCTGCTGCAAGTCCTGTGTGTCCAGGCTGTGTCCATGGCAAGGGAGGACCCACGGACACTTGCTCACACGCGGGGACAAGTGGCGAGAGCAGAACGAGGGTACTTCCCTCCCAGGCTGGTGTTTTAGCAAGAGAAACCTGTCCAGAACTGTCAGGGGAGGTGTGGGGTGCTCCCCGGGAAACAACCTGGAGCACTCGTGCCGGGGTTTGGGTGGGAAAGGTGGTGCTTTTCCCAGCGAGGGAAGCAGGGATGGGCAGGAGGGACAAAAGTAGCACAGCAACGACATCTTGTGCTGCACAGCGACGGCTGCATGTGCCTGCCAAGAGAGCTGAGTGCTGCTGCTGGGAAGGCCTTTGTCTCCCTGCCCAGCTGTGGAAAACCCCTTGTCCCCCTGGTGTTCCCACTGGGGTGGGGGGAGCCGATAGACGGGGAAGAACCTTGTCCACAGCCAGAGCCAAAGCAGGATTTTGGCAGCAGCAGACGGGGAGTGGGACTGACAAGGCTACGAAGGAAAGTTCTACATATTGCACTTTCTTTTTCCTTTTTTCTTGTACTATGGTATTGCTGCAAAGCACTGGAATCTCCCCTGAGATTCTGATTTTCTGTGGAAACCTGTGCCTCACCCATCTGCAGATATCTGCAGGGATCAGGTACACCAGCAACATTTCATTTTCTTTTTGAAAGAAGTTTGTTAGTACAAATATTCTGTCATATCTGAGGATCACTGTGGCTGAAGACCCACTTTGAAGATACAGGCCAGCATTTTATCCCAAACAAGGGCAGTAGTACTGTAGCATCCCTCACCACTCTGACTGCACCAAAATTCCTCCAGACTTGCACCCTGGGACTCAAAATGCAAGGTTTCTAGTGGAGAGGCAGCAGCAAAGTCTGAGAGCAGGTTGGGTTGGTGCCTCACCACTGCCCAAGAGCAGCCTCTGTGAGGTGCCAACCCAGCCCACCAAATGGACATTTCTTTTTGAGACCCTTCAATTGTAACCCTGGTTGAATTGTGACCATGTTTATACTGAATTCATGCCAAATCAGCCAGTTTTGGAACAGTGGTGGATGAATTTCTTTTTGAAGCTTTGTCTTCGCCCACACCGGTGCCTCCTTGCAGAGCTTGCCAGAGGGAGGTCATGCTCCAAGATGCATCAGAAATAAAGAAAAACCTTTGCATGAAATCCTGCAGCATCCAACTGCTGTGCTGAAGGTAACCATGAGCAGAAGGCAGCTCCTGCCTGGCCTGTGCTGCACTATGTCTCTGGGTAGGATTTTTGGAGACGTCTGCAGCACGTAGCAGCAGAATGGCTGCCCAAAGTCAATGAGACTTTGTTCAGAACAGCCTCGGGTGCTTTTGAAAGGCTTGGCCTCTTGTGTGCTTCTTTAAAGACTTGTAAATTATAGTTAATTCCTGTGCCTTAGGTGTATTAGTTGATAGAGCCCAGGATTACATTCCTGTCCTCCTCAGGATCCCAACTAGACAGCCTGGATTGAAGGGTTGACAGAGTTCAGGAGCAGCAGCTCCTGCCTTCAACTTCATTGTCTCATTCTCCAGCCTGAAGGGACAGGTCTGCCTGCTGCAGCTGGGACAGTGCTCCTGCTCCACAGGAACTGAAATTCATCCAACATAAGTTACTGGGGAACAAAATCAAGTCAACTGAGATGTGTTCGTCATCCTCCAGGTCACCTCCAGCTGAGAAATGGGGCTACTGGCAGGGAACCTCTTCAGGAAGAAAAGAGCAGCTGTGGTTTTATGTGGTTTGTGATGCCAGCTTCTCTCTTTCATGTGGAAATGGAGGTGCCTGTTGCACCCAGGCTGAAAGGAAAGCCAGCATTGTACCCGGGCCACCTGCCCACAGAGCCGCTATGCCATTATGTGGCTGTGAGGGTTTTCTCACTGACTTTGGTTTGGTTTTTTTTAGGGAATATCAGTCCTTCCCATGTTGTTCAGAGATCATTGGGAAGAAGCACCCCCCCTAAATGAGTTAAAAACCTGAGAAGTTCCTATCTGACCCGTTATTCACTTTGGAGCAACTTCTGAAATTGGCTGTGGGTTTTGAACCAGCTGCAAGGTTTAATCTGCTCCATCACTGGGTTTTCCAAACTATTCTCATCAGAAGGAGCTTGTTGCCTCCCATAGACAAGGCTGTTGGCTTCAGGGGCAGATTAAATAATCTTGGCCTGTAGGTCAGGCAGGTAAAACACGGTCTGGAGGAAATAATAGACGACTTGAGGATATGGGGGGTGTGTGATAAAAGTATTTTCAGAAAAGTCACTGGTTTTATCCAAAAACCAGTGTTACAGCTCAAAGAATCATAGACAAGGGCTGGTGTTTTCATCTGGATGCTTGTGCAGCACCTTGCCTGTGGAGCCATCAGATTCCTTGATTTTTGTTGTGATGTTGGGCTTTGGTGCTGGACTC
This sequence comes from Cnemophilus loriae, assembly GCA_013397755.1. Lineage (NCBI taxonomy): Eukaryota > Metazoa > Chordata > Aves > Passeriformes > Corvidae > Cnemophilus > Cnemophilus loriae. The sequence goes on along the minus strand of VZTF01003776.1, from coordinate 73,953 downwards.
CATCAGAAAGGAGGCACAGTTGTGCCTGTCCTCTGGGTCTGATGGGAATGTTCATCTCCCAGAGGCCATTTTCAGTATTGTGACAGCACGTCTCAATTCTGCTGAGATTTCACAGAAATGAACACCTCAGAAAAACCTTGTCTGCCTCGATATCTTCTCAGGCAGGTTCAAAATGAAGACCAGGGTTGTCCTCTTTGTGTGTACTGCAATAAAAATTATATTCAGAAATATATCCAGGTGGTTTGCTGCTCTAAATCTTCCTCTGCTGGACTGGAAAAATGTCTGTATAATTTAATTTGTAGTATCTTGTGGTGCTCAGTGTAAAGGGTGCTGAGCAGAAGACAAGGTGCTCCTGTCTATGTCCTGGGTTGTAGATCAACTCTTTGAGGTGAGTACTCAGCTCTATGGGCCTTTCCCAGCATGGTTGTCACAGCCCTGAAGGTGACATTGTGTAATGGAGCTGTAAGTCAGCACTGGCATCAGATCCTAGTTTGGAAACTTTTTTGGAGGCTGCCTGACCCACTGCCTTGGCCAAAACAGAGGGAGAGCAATGGCCATGGCTGCTCTCTCCTTTCTTGGTTTTCACTGAGAATGTTTGAGCTGTGGCTGCCCCATCCCTGGAGGTATCCAAGGCCAGGTTGGACAGGGCTTGGAGCAACGTGGGATAGTGGAAGGTGTCCCTGTCTGTGGCAGGGGCTAGAACTGGATGAGCTTTAAGGTCCCTTCCAACCCAAACCATTCCAGGATTTTTTTGCTCACCCCAGAAAGTGGGTTGGCTGAAATCATACCAGGGATGCAGCATGTCAGAGGTTAGCTGTGTCACCTTCTCCTTCTGAATCTCTGCACACAGAAAGCCCAGCTGCTGGTGAATCAGGGAACAGTGATTCAGAGTAGAAATAGCTTTGCACTGAGAAGAAGCCGATACTGTGTCTTCACTCTGCCCACACTGAAGGCTAAAACCTTTCCACTGAAACTGGGAAGGGCAGTTGGATTGCTCTTAGTCATCTCCAGTGCCTGTGTGGATGGGGTCAAGGATGCGGTGACAGATGTGGTTCTTTCCTTTTCTTCTTTTTAATTATTTTTCTTTTTCCCTTGCACCTGCAGGTTGAAGTGTCTGCAGTGTTGTTGCTCACAGCAGCTCAAGGGCCACCTCAGAACAGTGCTGGGAGGTCCACAAGTGCTCAGGCTTGCTCTTGGGACTGCAGGGGCAGCAGGGAAATAAATGAATGAAGACAGGAGAGCAAGAAGTAAAGCTGTGAGTAAGTACACAGAGTGTTGTGGAACAAAAGGGGGATTGGCTGACCCTGGCATGCCTATTGAGGAGACGCCTATCTGGGTGCAGTGTAAAAAACTTGCCAGGTGAAGTACTTGTGAACTGTTTTAAGGTAGTGGTGGAATTGTTCATCTTACAATATAACTGAAGTGTGAAACCACTTGGGTATTTTTAATCCAATGAAATAGATCTTTAGGTGCTGGGTTTTCTGCTAACTGATGCACAAAATGGTGTTGTGTTAACATATAATACATCAGCTAATATCAAAGAGAGGTTGTCTGTTGAGTACAGCATTTGTGCAACAGCTGGTGGTACGATTTTTGTGGACAAAGAGAAGTCTTGTGTCTGTGTGAAACCACTTGGTCATTCTCTGGGCAGACTTGAACTCTTTGGCTGATTTCTGTCCCATCTCGTGGTCCCTCCAGGCCTTATGGGAAGATGTTGGCTGAAGGAACACTCCCCAGAGTAAGTCCCCAGGAAGGGACCAGCACCTGGTACAGGCTGATCTTCTATTAGTTTCCGAGACTTTCAGCAGCACATCAAAGCAGAGAAGAGGAGACTTCAGTCATTTTGCTGGTCATGGAACTGACTACCGAGCTGTTTGTACAACTGCACAGGAGGACAAACCCTCTCACAGCCTCTCTGTGCCGACTGCCATCTATAAAAAGATCTTGACAGCCTCTCCTGTGAAAAGATCTCACACCTCCCCTCTGCAGCATGCCTTTGATGCTAGAGCAGGTGGGTAGTCCTCAGGCTACTGAAGTGCCTTTCCTTTGTCTTCCATGCTGCTTCCCACTCGTGGCTCTGTGGAGGTGGAGGGGGACCCCCTGGAAGTGTCCGGAGCCCTCACTCTCAGGGAGCAGGAACGAGGAGGTGCTTAAAGGGCCTTTTTTTTGCTTGGATGCTACAGGTTTGTCAGCTGTGGGGACTATAATCTGTAGATCCTCAGATTTCTGGGAAAAGGAAGAAGATATTTAGCACTGGAACTAAGCTTGGGCCAGATCCTCCATCCTTCCCTAGGCAGGAGTTCAAGAGCACTCCCTTCTCTGCTCCTTAGCTCCTAAGCCCCTACTTCATATTTGACTGATATAAAGGAAGCATCATCCATTGGTGTAATGGGATCACAGAAATCCAATGAGGCATGAAATTATTTTCCTTCTTTCCCAGATAAATCCCTTGTTGTAAATTAAACAGTTTATCCATTTAACTACAGGTGAATCAATGTCTGTGTCAGTCTGCTGTTAATAAGGAGGGAGATTATCCAAGACAAACTTGCAGACCTCTTGGGTGTCTCTTGCTAATGATGAAGTAATGTTCTTCACAAGTTGTGTTACCACTGAGATCCCGGGGAAGCTGGGAAAGGAGCACAGCGTCAGCAGCTCTCCGGGCGGGGGATCAGGATGGAGTGATATCCCCATACTTTGAGTTCTCCATGCACAAAAAGAAGTTTTGATTCCAAAGAAACTTGGGGTTAGCACAGGATCAAGTTGTCCATGCTGGTAGACCTTGGAGCAGGTGGAGAGACAGCTATCCCGAGCCAGCAGGAGCAACCCTTGGCTGGGCTCTGCCCCTCTGGATGGGGTATCCTTTCAGAGACTGTGCTGAGCAACCCGGAACAGGGAGTTTTGTATTTGTGAACCTTCCCAGCAAAATCTGAAATTGCATCCACGCTGTAGCAAATGCAATCAAGCATAACTAAGCCAGCTGAAAGACAGGACTCACCTGGATATTCACTGAATTGTCTTTTCAAAATGATTTTGAAATACTGTTTGTTTTACACCGTGGATATAAATTCTTTTTCAAAGGGCCTGAAGCATGGTGAGAGTTTTATCCCCGTGCTTTATCACCTGAGAAGGCTTGACTGTGTTATAGGAGGAATAAGTGACGGGAAACTTAACAGTAAGAAGAGAAAGAGTTGAGCTTCTCAGACTGCTGAGTGCAGGGCTGCCCAGTGCCAACTGCAGGAGTCACTGAAGGTTGGATGGGGCTTGGAGGAACATGGTCTAGAGGAAGGTGTCCCTGCCCATGGCAGGGGGTTGGAATAAGATGATCTTCAAGGTCCCTTCCAACCCAAATAATTCTGTGACTCTATGAGAGCAAATTTGAGTCACAACAGGCCAGGAGAGGTCTGGGTGAGAGGAATAAAACATGAACTTGCTACTTCCATGACCCCTGCTGCTTGCGAAGTCATCTTTGTTAGGACCCTGTTAATACCTGACCAGTCAGAATCACAGAAAAAAAAGATTGATTTGGGCTGGAAGGGGCCTTAAATACCATCTTGTTCCACCCCTCTGCCATGGGCAGGGACACCTTCCACAAGATCAAATTACTCCAAGCCTCAGCCAACCTGGGCTTGAACACTCCCAGGGGTGGGGAGTGTTCATCCACAGCTTCCCTGGGCAACCTGTGCCTCATCGCCCTCACAGTCAATTTTTTCCTAATATCTAATTTAAACCTACTCTTTTTCAATTTGAACCCATTCCCCCTTGTCCTGTCACTACAGGCTCTTGTAGATAGTCTGGCCCCATTTTTCTTCCAAGTTCCCTTCAGGTACTGGAAGGCCACAATTAGGTCACCCCTGTAATGCCCTGTCCTGCTCAGTGGGTTCAGGGGAAGCTGGTTTGATTTACTCCGGGCAGTGTCGGGAGAAACAACAAAATTCTCAGAGTACTCAAGAGTATCGTGCTCACAAGAAACAGGATGCTGAAATCACAGCCTTCTCAGGGGTCACCCATTCCGTCTCTGCTGAGGCAAAATCTGTCAGACCAAACATCTACCAGGGATGGATCCAAAGAAGGCTCGTCACCCTCCCCAGCCACCCGGTGTTTCTCACTCTCATCGTCATCATCTTCAATCTCTTTCTTGATGTAAGCTTGAACCTCTGGATACTTCTACCATTCATGAGCATCTTGAAGAAGTTATTTCCTTCCTGTCAATAGAAGTGATTTTTATATTGTCTCCTCTTTCTCTAGTCTGATCTTCCACTCTCTTCTCCCGGGTCCTGTTTTCTGGACACGTGCTCTTGCCTGTGCTCTTCTGCAGTCCATATCTTTGCCTTAAAGTCAATGCAGCACTTATCCACGGACTGCTTCGTTTCTTAATGATGACATTTAAGCTGCAGTAATCCTGCAAGGGTTTCTTCTACCTCATATCAAAGGGAAATTGTTCAAATTTTGATCCTCTTGTTAGAACCAGTCTCCTCTTTCACAAAAGCTGGAGTCAGCATGACAGATTTAAGTTAAGCAGCACTTTTCCTATTACCTAAGACATTTTAACTTTAGACTGGGAGTAGAATTAGTTCTGCAGTTATCACTAAAATAATGTAATGTTTCTGCCTAAGTTAGCAAAAAATAACTGATTAGTCCTCTAAAAACTGGCCAAGTGCTTATAACTCATGGTCATGGTTGTCAGAGTTCAGATCCAGCTCTGTAACAAACTGGTGAAAACCCTGCCCCGCTGCCTCTTTCAGAGGCTTTCAGATCTGCTTTCAGATCATTCCCCTCATCTCCAGTTTCATTTGATCTAACTATAGCTCGCTGGCAAATGACAATTCATAGCTAGGTGGTGTTCAAAGTTTAATTGCTCCACAGTTTTCTCAGTACTTCAGAATTTCTTAATTGTATTAGCCAAGGTGAGAATAATTGCTGCTTTCATATCCTTGAAACTTCTCATACAAAAGAGGCTTATGCAAGAATCTGCTCATTCTCTCCAATAAATGATCTCTCTGTTATTACAGAGAATGTTTTGGGGGACTGCTGGGAAGCATTCCACCACACCATTATGCACTTGAACAAAACCTGAAACTTGCAGGTACAAGACTAAATTATAGTCTGGGGCAATCATCAGAACACACTTTGGGTTTGGTTTTTCTTTTTAAATTTTTTTTCTTTTTCTTTTCCCTGGAAGTTACTCTTTCAGAAGAAGAACAAGACCCAAACCTAGAAATAACCCAGCATTTTGCATTTGGGGATTTTTTGGGTGGAAGAAATCTGCTATTTGCAGGTCACTGGTGCTCTGACATTGCTCCTGGTCACAGATGCTGATGTGGAACTCCTACTCTGTGCCAGTCACTGTCCTTATTTTTCCTTTGTTCATGAAATCCTTGAGCAGGGACCATTTCTCCCCCTGGTTTGTACATCTTCAGGATCTTGAGCTGTATGTAAGGCTTCTAGATGTCTCAGTATTGTAGCTGTGTGCTTGTGCCTCAAGTGCAATAAAGCCACTCAGGCAGGGAATTAGACATAATGTTCTTCCTTAAGCTCCAGCAATTAAGGATAAACATACGCATGCACAATAAAATGCCATGTATCCCTTCTGAGGCTACGACTACCATTAGAAAAAGAAAAAAGAACTGTGTATTTCCTAACATGCCAATTGGATAGACTTACTGTGAGAAGAAGGTATTCAGTGAGTCAAACACTTAATCCAAGAAGCAAGTTGTACACAAATTTCTGATAAGGTAGACAAATTTCACACCCTGTTCTGGGGAAAATGTTACATTTCATGGTGCTTTACAGATGATGACAAATCCTATTAAAATCCTGAAAAAAAAATATATACAAGTTAAACATGGATATTTAAAATGATCCGTGTTTTTGGATGCAGGAAAAGAAGTAAAATGGGCATTTCATAGGAATAACAGCAAGTGCCATAGAGGTTTTACACAGGGTTCTTGGCAAGAAGTAATCTGATTATAGCTACAGGACCAATTTCTCTTGCGTCACATGAAATAATGCTCAGAAACAGTCCAAGTACTTCTTCCAGTTGCTAGACAAACTCAGAGGATAAATAGGATGGAGACTCAAATGGTGAGGTTTGAAGGACTGTAAGAATATCAAACCTTTCAGGTTTGCTCCAGGGCTGTAAGTCAAGGTAGGTTATGCCATCATTCTGAGGCAGCTGAGCTATAATTTAGGAGCTTTTTCCAGTTACTGTGACTGGCTGAGGTACAATGGCAGGAGCTTTGCAGAGGTTTAAATGATTGCTTTTAAAGATGAGATTCCAGAGCTGGGACTGCAGAGCTGCGCCATGGAGCAGACCAGAATGTGCTGTATCCCATGTCCGTCCCATCTGGGCTGGGGCAGACCCACACCCACAGCTGTGCCTTCTGTGTCAGTTTTGCTACGGATACTTCAAACCCTCCTTCTGGATTCTGTCTCTTGAGGACTAGATAGGTCTCAAAGTAGCTCTAAAGGTCTGGGTAGCAATGTGAAATCACATTCCTAGGAGTTAGTGCCACGTAATGGCCCAAGAGAGAAGCTCTGATCCTGAGGGACAGAGGTTTGTAGAGGCCACAGCAAACATTTTTGGAAGCCTTTCTAGCGCTTTTTGACAACCAAGTGATGTGAAGCAAGAAATTCTCCTCTAAGAGTGTGGCATGCTTTGGCTGGCAGTACAAACATGGACCCGATCCAGCCATGCCCTTTTTCCTTGCTATAGACCAGGTAATGCTGAATTCCTGAATTAGTCTGTTCTTGTTAGCTGTAGTGCTTAGAGAAAACAGAACATATTCCAAGGCATGATTCCTAGTGGTGTGACAAAGACCCTAGCAGATGAACTCGATGGCTGTATCTGCCATGGATCCAGGAGAACCTGGTTTCTCACAGGCTTGTGCTGCTCCTTGGCACCTCAGCACGCTCCTAAGTCCAGCCTGGTGTCATTTCTTTCCTGTGACCTAATTTGAAAGCAATATCCTGGAATAATTTGTCTTGGAAACTTAATGCCAACTTATTTACTGAACTTCAATAAGGACCATAATTTCTTCATGAGAGTTAAGTACTGGGAGGTGGTAAAATGGTTGTAAGCGACCTTCTCCAGTGAAGGATGACAAATGATCAGCTTGTGGAGACTGTGTTGGTTATCAAACACCCAGAAATATCCGAGGGGGAAACTTGCCTCCAAACACAGATTAGTTTACTAAAAATAGCACCAGGAATGACTCTTACGATAGATGGTGTGAAAAGATGTAAAAAAACAAAGCCTTTTTGAGAGCCTCTATTACAAGGGATGTATGGGATGCTGCTATAATAGTCATTTATATGGTTGCCTGCCAGCAGGTCCATATATCTGTTACCTACAAAGAGTGTCCTCACTCTTGGAGGGAAAAATACGTGTTCCCGAATTCTGACAAAATAGGTTATCCATTTCAGATGGAGGGAGGGGCTCTCAAAGGAAAATTATATTCCCAGTTGCTCCTTCCGTGAGGTTTCATGGGCCGTGTTGACTTTGGGAGTGGGAAGAGGACACAAGGTTTTCAATTTGACTGTCAAGGTTTGGACATGAAATTCTGGTTGAACCGAAGGAGATGAGACAGGCAAGCTTACACGTGTAGCTCCAGGAGGGTGGGAAAGACAGCCTGGAAGAACTAGAAAATCACCCCTGGAAATGAAAAGGAGACTTGAAACTACTTTCAGAAGTGATAGTTGCTATTCAGGTGTGAAAATATATTACTACAGTGAGGATGCACTTTTTGATTAATATTTTCAACTAAAAACTAGCTCAATGATGAGTGGCAGGAGAAAGCACCAAGATGTGGAACATCACATCTGTGAACACACACTTAAGATGCCCCTCTACACAAGGGGTAAAAGAAGATCAAGTTTGACATGAAGTAGCAAAAAAACCAGCATGTTCTTTTAGTCAGGAGAGCTGTTGCCATCGTTATCAAACAGAAAATCCTAGGAATTGGTTTTGCTCTCAGGACGTGTTCTGAGAGCATGTTCTGTTCGTGTAGTGTGTGTTCTTATAAACATGCTCAGAAATATGTTTTAAGGTGTTCATATAAAGTGAAAGGGGCAACTGTGGGAGAAACTGTAAACCCACTTCAGAAATCTTCCTCCTGTTTTCCAAGGAGCTGAATGAAAAGTGAGACCAGAGGAGATTTGTGGCTAATTTTGTGTCCAAACGTGTGCTCAGGAGCAAAGGCTGGTAAAATTTCCTGGCATTCACTGACTCAGTAGCAATGCACAAGGTTTATGGAAAACCCCCTTCACTGTGCATCTTTCTGGCAAACAGCAGGGTTGGGTTAATTTTACTGGGAATGAGACCCTAAATTTTCTGTGGCATTTCCCTGTAAGTATTGAGAAGTTTCTCAGGTGCAGTCACCTGCTGGAGAGGCACCCCTGGCTCCCCACTAAGGAGGTTAAGAGCTGCTTATGAGATTTACATGCTTTACAGCTGCCTTCTCTTCCAGATATTTGGAAAAACCACATCCTCCTGCCAGGAGCACTCTTGAGCCTCTTGCAGAACTGCTGGAGAGTTTCTGGGAGCCCAAAGCAGGGCTGACAGCCTTCCCACTGAAACTTCTCATGCTGAAGAAGCTGGGTTTGCCACTCATCAACTCTGCCCTTTCAGTGAATGACATTCTCAAGGGTTTCTTCTTTTGGCCTTCTCTTTTAATAGTATTTTTCTTACACTACCAGAGGTACTTTCTGTTCCCCATTAAATCTCCCAAAGTGTCATTCTCCCCAGGGTGAAACAAGGAACCCAGTGATGCTTCAGGAGGCTTCACACAGTCCTTACTGACCTGCCATGCAAAGATGATGTGAGACCTCTGGTAGGAGAAGAGGGAAGGCCAGGACTCCTGACTGGGAACTGGTTGCAAGTGAAAGTGATTAGAAAATTACCTGATGGGAAATGTCGTGTGAATAAAAGGAGCAGGTGGCATTGTTTATTCTTAGTTGTCTATGTGAGTTTTAAGCTGGGGGAGCTTTCCTTGGCTGCGACCTAAGGCTTTCTGTCTTTTATTTGTACATGATCCTCTGAAATGTCTGTCCTTCAGCTCTTGAATTTTTGCCCTCCCCATAGGGGTCCCTTCAGCAGAAGTGGATGAGCTGATACGGACCTGGCTTTTCCTGGCAGCCTGCTCAGAAGGTGCAGCTGTGGAAGAGGAAACATCTCCTTACCTGGTACAAGGTCTTATGCTATGAGGATACAGACTTCTCTTCTGTGTTTTGTCAGCCTCAAACATGGGCAGAAATAGTGTGGTGTGGCTTGGTGCTGTTGAGGGGACCGAGCCCAAACCAGATTTTACAGAGACACATCAGGGAGGCTTCCAGGAGGACTGGGAACTTGTGGATACAAGCACCGTGAGCGCCTGTTCACACTGCTGTGATTTGTGGTGTGTTGCAGCACTTTCTGGAAGTGTTTAGATAACTTAATGGTCCCTTTATGGCATCTGAGGAGATAGGATTTGACACACCTTAGTCAGCGCTTTGACAAGGAGAACGTTTGTATTTAATTAACTCTGCTCTGCAGTAATGGGTGCAAGGCTGTGGAAGGCTGAGCAGGGATAGGAACAATGTTGTCCAAGTCCAGAAATGCAGAAAGAAATTATGAGTTTAACGGGGCATGAAATTACCCATTCTGTTTTCTTCAAAGTTAATTGTAGTTCACAACATAGTCTGACAAAACCCTGTCAGAAACCCAAAAACATCTGCCTTCACTGTAGGATGCTGATGTGTAGCTCTGAGGACTGGCAGCAAATTACTTGCCCCAGACGCCAAAAGGCACCAAACACTGCTCCCTGTTCCTCAGAAGAGTTACAGATCCAGATGGAAAACCTAGAACATGCTGAATTTGTTCTCTGAATTTCCTAGTGCTAGTGATGTGGGAAATGAGAAACTTCATGGCTCTGTTAGAGCTGACAAATGATAGTTGGTAGTAAATTGATGGATGGCAAGATGATGCTCTAAGGAGTTGGTTTTAATCCTTCCCAGGGAGGGAAGCTTTTGGGCTGGGTTCCTGGGCTGCTTTGGGCATACAGGTGTGAGCATGGGACAAGGATAGTGCTCCAAATCCTGAACAGACTTCTGTGTCTGCATCCTTCTTTTGTCCCATTCAAATGGTTGAAAATTTGCTCAAACACAGAACTGCTTCAGCATAAAATTCTTTATGTTCAAGAAGTCTTAAAATTTAGATGATCACATGAATGTTTGAAGGTCTAGTAGTTGGATGAGTGATAAAAGAGTGAACAAAAATTCCCCCAGTCCAAACAGTAGCAGAATCTCAGACTCTTGGAGTCAATTTGTGATTGAATATAAAGCAAATAAAAAACTTTCCAAATACTGACTTTTACCTCATACTTGTAAACTGTCCCATTCCCACCCCATTTTAAGCCCACACCAGCTATTCCTGATTCAGCATCCTTTACCTCTGCCGCCTTGTCTGCGTCATTGGTGGGAGGTTCTTCAGCAGAAAAGTTTAATGACAGGAAGATTTATTTCTTTTGCTACTGTGCAGATGAAAAACTGGCTGCTCATCCAGTGTTATTTAGGTGTGGCTCAGTGGCAAGTGACCCCTTTCTGAAGTTCTGCCACAAAGAGAGATGCTGTTGAACGTGATAGAAAGGGGAAGAACATTTAAAGCTAAAATATAAATGTAAAACACTAGCAAATACGTGGCAGTTGGCTGAAATTACACCTGTTAATGGCTTTATATGGAGTGATTGAGAACCAGCTGTTTGAGTGTCAGTTGTTCTGTCACTGGTTTCTGGGACCAGGAAAGAAGGCAAATACTTTCTATTTGTTGGAGACTGTAGTTGAATCATGAAAAACATTTTCAAAGGAGGGAGTAAAACCCTGAGGCTCATCTACCTGTGTTTTTACCTTGAATTGCACACGGCAATACTGATTTCTGTCTGCCTCTGATAGGGAGGCATTGCCAGCTCATATTTCTTCTATGCTTTCGTGGTCTCCAAACAAGGAGACCTTTTTATGAATGATGTCTTCAGAGGGCTCCTGATCAGTTGTATCCTGTCCAAACTAGACTGGCTATAAGGAAGAGTTTGAGGAGGCCTGCAGTACACAGACCCATTCTGCTCTGCCTGGTAGCAGTAGCTGCAAACCAAAGGTTCGTGGCTGATGTCTCATTCACAAGGCTTGACAGGCTAGAGTGTTTCTGCTTTGGAGAATGAAAGGCTGCCACAGTCACAGTTTTCCTTCTGCACCGCTTTGTTCTGATGGGGCATTTTTTGATCTTGTCAGGAGCTTGTGGCCATGGCAAACCACACACTGGGTGCTGACAAGTGCTCCCGACACAGTTTAAAAATAAACTTGTTGTGGATTGTTAAACTCTTGCCGTGTCTGTCTGCTGGCTCTCCTTTCTCTCCCAGTAAGCTGACTTGGCTTTTCAACAGAGGCTGGATTTCACCACAACAAATCGATGTTTTGTCCTGTGCTTTAAAGTTATTTTATGGTTGATGGTTTGATTTATCGCTTCCAGCCAATCAACAGTTGAAATGTCAATTTCTATTATCTTTCCTTCAAACCTATATTAACAATGACCCTCTGAGCCATTGTTAAAGCAGCAGAACAAAAGACATCTGCGAGAGATCTCCAGTCACCTGCTGTGACAGTAGGACACTGGGCTCTGAAAGCTGTGATCCACTATGCTTTCCATCTCTTTCTCTGGAGAAACCACTTCAGTGTGTGAAAAGGTTTTTTAAATAAAAAGCTGTGCTTCATGTTAAAAATGGAGGAAATTGCTGTTTCCTTGCTTGTGCTCCATCCTATTGGTCCTGGGTCTGCCTGACAGATGTTTTCCTCCCTGAAAATCTCCCTGCTAATCGTGAGTAGCAGATGCCAATCTTCCTCAGCACATGTTGGGATGTAATGTAGCCCACAGCGATTAGATTTTCTTTGACTTGTTCATACCACACTGATTCAACACACAGATTCTTCAGGCTGAGGCAACACTAATGACTTTTCAGCATATGGGATAGGATGGATCATTACACAGTCACTGATAGTTTCATTTTGGTTTTGGTTTGGTTTTTTTTTCTTTTCTTATTCTTCAGGAAATAGACCAGAAAATTGTTTGGTTTTTTTTTTTTCATTTTGCCGAGGCTTTGTCTAAAAATAAGCCTTAAATGTAGCATTGTATTTGGCTGTTATTATTTGAAGTGCAAAGGTCCTTGATTTATTCTTCTAGAGAGCAGCTTAACCTTAGACTTTGTTCCAAATATGAGTGTATCCCCTTCCTTGTAGTAAAGTTTTCTAGTTTTCCAGAATTGCTTGGAATCTGTGCAACCTTTGCAACACTTCGTTTATGAACAGCAACATAACAAGATTAACACCGACCTTTCTGCAGCAAAGGCACCCCCTACCTTTCCCCCAAGGGGTTGAGTACAGCTACCACCTCATACTTGGAATTCCTTATTGATTGTAATGCATAGGTAGGCTGGAGAAAAAAAAAAAGGTGGATTTACTTATTTTGTGGAGCACAATTTCTCATTCAATGAATATATGCAAAGTGAGATAGAGCATATATGTAAACTGATGGACAAAAGATAACACAAAAACTACCTTTAAATTTTGCAGATGGTGTTCATCTTTCACTATGTTTGTTGGTTGTTTTAGTTGCTTCACTTTTTCTGATGTGTGAGTGCTCTGAAGGGCAAAGGAAAACATTCTGTGGTTGTTCAGCGTGGAGCACCTGTGGAGGTCAAAGAGGGAGTTGAGAGGATGCTCACCTTCAGCCCTGTGTTGGGGAAAAAATGGGAGCAAAGAGGAGTTGGGGAGAGAAGCAGAAATATGATACACCAGAGACAGGACCACCTGGAAAGCAAGGGGAACTCCTAATTCCTGCAGTTATTGCTGTATCAGGAGTTTGCACGGGCTAATTTAAACTGTATTTGTGCTAATGTAAATGATTTTTTCTTTTAGAAGTGCTTCATGCACACAGACTGTGTGCACAAGGAGTAGGGGTAGGACTGTATTTTGAACTATGTAACATACTGTTAATCTGATATTGAGATGACAATGGAATACAACAACCCTGGGTACAATTTTTCTTAATAGCTTGATTTGAGAAAATTTTTATTTTTCTAATTCTAACCTAAAGGAAAGATGACATGAATTAAATGTTGAAGATACCACCTTTAGTTCATGTTGTAAATATGTTTGAACCCATTTTGTTACCTGAACTGAAAAGCACTTTAAGAACTCAGTAAAATTGCTTCTGACAAAATTATGAAGCTTTTTCTAACAACGAAAAAACCCCATTTTTCCAATTTCTTTTTCAAGTAAAATCCCTCATGAATGTTACACAGTGTAGAAAAAGAGGTTTCAAAGAAATGGGTGCGTTTCCTTCTGTATATTAAAACTTCTTGGCCAGGTCTGTTAGCAGCTCTCAGCAAACACAGAAATATTTTATATAATATATATATATATATGTATATATATATATCTCAACTAATATTTCTGGGCATAAACAAACTGGGGAGAAGGGAAAGCTGACTTCCTTTTGGGCACCTGAGAGAAGGAGAGGTTTGCCGATGTTCGGATGGGGCTTTGGTACTGCAGATGCTTTACATTGTTTGTTTATTTATTTGTTTGTTTATTTATTTATTTATTTATTTATTTACTGTTACCTCTGCATTCCCAGTGACTGGAAATTTCTGTAAATGTAGGTAAAACACTGACATCTAGTGCCTGGAACAAAGCAGCCAAACATGCTCCGAGACTCCAGCTTTGGGCCTCCTGGGCTGGGTTTAACTGCTCAATAATATTAAGGACTGCAGTATATTATGGGTATTATATTAATGTTTCTAAGTTCAGACTTGACATATTTGGGGCCATCTAGACTGACATGCTCTTGTGCCATTGGTAATCACACCCTTCTCCAGGAGACAGAAGCAGAAGTTGAGCTAAACACCAGTTGACAGAAGCAACTCCTTCATGCGACCTGTCTCACCATGAATTTCAGTACTTCCCTATCTCCTCTGAAAAAAGATCTCCCGATCCCTTTTGGAGGGTCTTTTGTCTTTTTTTGTAGCAGCCTCATGCTGGTAGCCCAGAGGCAGCCTACAGGTCCCTGATGAGCCATCAGAGGTTTCCCTTTCTCAATTTCCAGCTGATGGACTCCTGCTCTCAGCAGAGCTGCAAAACAAGTTAGTTAACATTTTATGCCTTTATTATTATACAGGTCCTTAGAATTATTTCGTTTATGATGATCTGTTTTAATGATGACTTCCAGAAAATGCTTTCAAGGAATCTCAAAGACCCACAGTGCCCACGGACAAAAACTTAAAGGAATTAGCAATTCCTGGCAATAAGACTCCTCTCTCTGGCTTCATTCTTCAGGCTGCCCTTCAATACAAAAAACCTCAACCAACTAAACAAAAACCCAACCACAACAAAAAAACAACCCTCTTAATCATGGTTATCCCCCTAGATTTGATCACTTTTTTTCCCCCACTAGAAAGAAAGAAGTCTGTAAAAAGTCTGCTTAAAACACTGTTCTTGCCAAGTGGATTTTAAAAACTTCTTACTTTCCCATTTCTTATGCTTCTTTTTGTTATCTTCTTAAACCAGGGCTGCCTACTGATTTTTAACTGGCATTTAAAATTATTATTATTTGTAGTATTAATTTTCTAGGCCATTATGAAAATGACAGAAGAAAGCTCCGGTTTGCTTTGCCACCACTGCCCCCTCATGCCCTTAACCCCAGTCCCCTTTGTTTTTAATGCTTAATCAGATTTTTTTTTTCAGTCATTCTGCAAGATGAGTAGTGCAGACATGCACAGCTAAGGCCACCAAGGAGGAGCAAAAATGCAGTGAGTGCTGCAGGGCTCATTTCTGTAGGTCAGGCTTTGGTGACTGGACCAGTTAAAAACACATTATTCTGCCCCTGAAAGAACCCCCGATCATAAAGAAAGCATTTGAAATTCACATTCAGACTGATAATGTACAAACTTAAATGTCTTTCAACGAAGAAAAACATCAAACAAAAAATATTTGTCAGGAATTTCCATGTGCAGAAACCAGCAAGGCGAATATTAACTCACGTTATTTCTACAGGTGAATTTGGTATTTTCAGGTACAAAAATGAATGAAGCCGAGTTGGTTTTGGGTAGATGCTTTCCTAAAAAAGGTTTATCGGGCTTCATGGATGCAACACTACAGAGATCCTTTACTTTACTCCTGCCATATTGTGCTGATGGGACAACAGAAGCAGAAATGCAAGCCAATAGCACAGGCTGGGAGCCACAGAGAGTGGGCTATTAAAACATGTATATATACCAATAGTTAGCTGTTCTTATTTCTCCAGAGGAGGTAGTTAAGCCTTTAAATCAGCTAAGAAACCAGCTCAACAGTGTGGAATAATTATAGGGCATTTCTTTCTCATTTTTATATAATCCATTAAGTATCTCCTAGATTTGTCTTCCTATCTCTGCTGTTATATGTCATTTGCAGTTTCTAGTCTAAATAACTATATTTATGGGATTAGCCAGCAGACAGGCTGATGAGATTTGGTATCTGGGATGTTAACTCAGGATTTCTTTCAATCTACCATGAATAAAAGCATTTTGTATTTTTTGTTTTTGCATCTCTTGTTGTCTAAATGAAAGAGTAAATATGTTCTAGATACTTTTGTTTTATTCTGGCTACTGAAATATAGGAATTACAGAATGAAGTTCTATGCCAACCTGTCTTTTAGGACACCTGAAATCATATCTGAGCTATTAAAGTTTAATAGCTAGTGGGGGGAGAGAAGTAATTACTTCCCATAACATCCTTCTCTATCAAGAATTTCATTGTAACATTGATGCAAAATTATTCCACTGGCATTATAAACTGCCATGTAATGTCTGATAATGACACCTCTTACTACCACAGAGAAACCTTTGTTATGACTTAGATTACACATTCATATCCTGCACCAAAAACGAAGATGAATATAATGAAAGTAGATAGCTAATATATCTAGGTGGCATTTGAGCTGAGAGTTATGATTTTTTCAATACATACATGAGAATGTGAAATAAATAAGCCAGATTTTTGTCTCACCAAAAAGCGGGAAAACTCAATTGTCTGCAATGGCATTTTACCCATTTCCCATCAATAGGAACAGTGTTAGCAAAGCTCACTGCTGGCTCTTTAGTGAATTTTTTGACATGGCTGCTGGTGATTTTCCTTATGTCATTTCTTTAGACAGGACAGGAAGAGCCTGAAGTTCAGCTTGCCCTTCCTTTTTCAAACTGATAGTCCCTAGTTTAAAGTCTCCTTTCATCCTTTGCTTCTCCACCCTTCCGCATCCCACAGTGTTCCGTGTCATTCCTCTGGAATAAAGCCTAGCCAGGCATGAGCAGGATGGCAGTGAAGAGATTCCCAGGAAATGTTTTGCTGTTGGAAAAGATGGGCTTTGTTCAAATCCAACACAATGACGGAATGTAGATATAATCTACAGATCAGATGCAAATTTTTGTTACCTGTTCATTCTGATGTTGAAAAGCTTGGCTCAAGCTTTCCATAATTTAGTTTTGACTTTGTGTTTCCTTCTGTTTTAACCTTAAATATAGGATGTTGCAAAAATTTCATAACATAGAAAAATAGGATTTTATGTATAAAATTTCAGCTTTCTAATGAAAGAAATTATTTGGTATTTTTTAATAAGACTATGTTGTGACCTTTTTTTGTCCCTTTGGGCCTTTGATTTATCTTTAAATGCTATATTCTTGGCATGGAGAGTTAATTTCTGACTTTTTCTGGTCAACCACACTTGTATGGGAGCTGAATTCTTTTAAGGGAATTCAAACACATCACCTTTAAATTCTTCAGATTTTCAGACTCAAAGCAGCTTCTAGCTCTGTCAGCTACAGTCTGGTTTGCTTTTTAAAAATTTTTAATTTTTTTTTTTCTAGTGGTAGCAGTCATATTACAGCAAGGTTGTTTGCCTTGCCAAAAAGTTCACTAATGCCTATCAGCAGGAACAGGTTCCTCACACATGTGGTGGCTCTGCTGATGGTATTTCAAGTGACCCTTGTAATCACTGAGCATCAACTGGCAGTGAAGTTTCAGCATTAAACTTTAACTTCGCTCATTTGGGGTCTTAATTGTGCTTTGAAACGTTTGATGGCTTGGCTGACCTTTCTCTGGGTTAACTGAAGACTGAGATTTGTCTGCCAGGAGGGGACTGCTGAGGAAACCCTGGAGCACTTGACTGGTGTCACTGAGGCATCGTGGTCTGGTATCTCTGGGGTTAGAAATGCTTCTGAACTTTTTATGGGCTTTAACTGGAGCTATAGAAAAAAGAAAACACTGGGAGTGCCAAGAATTTTACAAAGAGATAAGTATAAATTGAAGAGACACTTACATTAAACGCAGGGATTGGACGCTATAATCCATTTTTGTACTTCTAAAGCATTTCTAACCCTTCCTTTCCCCATGGGAAATCTCCCAGGGGAGCAGTGAATTTCCCTGCTAGTGGGAAAGTCCATCATTGCCATCTCCCCCAAGGTGCTTTTCTGCTGCTATGCAGCAAAGGCACCCCGGGTAGGACTGGGGCAAGGCCTTTTTTGAAAATCCTAACAGTTTGCAAAATCCCCCTCTCCTGACCTGAAGCTATTTTGGAGATCTGCAGTTTTCACCAAAATGAGCAATTTTATCTTTTCTTTAGGTCTGATTCAATAGTACATAGAGGGACAGATGATGCCCACAATGAGTGCAGATATTGCATTTGTAGACTTTCTCCTGCTCCTATGAATACTCTTGATTTCCATGCTGGCCTTATGGCTCTGTGCTGACATTTGTTCTGCCAGTCCCTGTGGAACCTGGCACTGTGTCCTGAACCACCCAGCTCTCATCTCTGTGTAATTAGTCTGAGAGCCATGAGACAGGAACCTTTCCTGGCTGTGTTTGTGCAGGAGGCCAAGTGCAATATCAAACTCAGAAGGTAGCAGTGGGGCAGGCAGGTGAAGTCAGGCTGAGGGATGACTTGGGGCAGTGCGACTGATGAAGGGGGGCTCATTTCAGGGGGCTGCAGTACCTATGTGTCACACCAAAGAGACAAACCATCCTCTGGGATGCTGCTCTTCAAACCTCCATTCTTGATGGCAAAAGGGAATTTGGTGCCTGAGTACAAGTCCTCTGCAGTAAGGATGCACAGGCTCACCCCAGGCTAGCTGCATCCCAGGCTGCAGGTAGTGTCCCTATTCCCACTGTGAGCACTCTCATTAGCAGGACCTGTGAGCTCTGGATCAGATCCTGGTGGGGAGGATAGAGTATGGAAGGAGATAAGGGCCAGTTTCTTTCCAGCCCATGGGAGAGGGGAAAACCCTGTGGTGCTGGGAATGACATTGACAGCCAGGGATGTGGCACATTTTGGCAGAGATTATGAAATCAACTACTATAAACCTGGCATCTTATCTGGGGCTCCCCAACAGTCTCACTCTCAGCATAGTATCCCCATGCATTTAAAGTCCTGTCCCCTTGGCTGATACCTTGTTAAATATCGGCCTCCTGCAATAATATTTTATCTTGTAATTATAATCCCAGAGCATGCAAAAGAAATACCAAGATGAATATAGTCGATTACCTTACCTTCATCCTTCAGAGCATTGAGTTAACCCCAGCCGCTGAATAATTGCACCTGTGAAATAGGTTTTATTGGAAGAAACAAGAGCAGGAGGACTCTGCAGCCAGCAAAGATCAAGACTGGTTGCCTCTGCAAAACCATTTCAAGCCTCTTGGCTTGAGACTACACAATTAGCTTGTGTTGGTGATTAATTTGAGAAGTATATATGCAGTAATGGACTATTTATTGTACAAAGTTTAGTCCATAATCTATTTACTTGCCACTGCCAGCACATCACACAGTAGCACTGCAGCTAATATTGAACAAAACCCTGAGCAGTGCAGCATCACCTTTTGACTTCTTCACTAACCATTTATTTTTCTTACCAGGGATAAGTCCTGGAGACCTTGATCTCTTACCAAACCCATGCTGGTAATTTTTCCTGCTTTGCCAGGCCTTGGTCCTCAGCTCACTGGTGATGCTCAGTTGAGACATGGTTTAAGCACCATCCAGTCGGAACCACTGAAGAGCAGGACAGTGATGGCAGCTGAGGAGAAAAGGAATAGGGCTCGAAGCCACAAGTCTGTGAGAGGAAGGTAAATGTTGAGGGTCAAAGTTGTTCAGTGAGATGCAGATCAGGAGAAAATTGGAGTGGATAGACTGAAACTTTCTGGGTTACTGTTAGGATGTCAGAACACAAGTGTAGCTCACATCTGTACCAGCCAGTTGTATTTTCAGCTCAGGAGCATGAGCTCTGCAACAGAAGTGGATGCATTGTCCATTTTTAGTAGCATCTCGCATTTTTTTGGGGAAGGTAAAGAGGGCAGATAAAAATGCTTGAGGTGCCCAGGGTGTGTGAATCCAGGAATTGCTTCCTGGGAGGAGAGCTGCAGGACTGGACCTCAGCAGGCACAGCTTCCTGCAGGGGATGCAAGAGGTTGATGTCCAGCACGTGTAAACTGAAAACGCCCTGTTTGGTACAGGCACAGTCGATACACCTGGGCTGGAGTTATGTGGATGAGCTGAACAGAAGAGCAACCTTCCCACCCTCTGTGGCACAGCCAAAGTAGGGTTTAGACCCTGCAGTCAGTGTGGGATATGGGGGAAGAGGGATGAGAAATGCCCTGGGGACCTCTTATCCCTTCTTAGTGCCAGACTGAAGGGACAGGGAGACCATTCTTCATTTCCTTCCATCCCAGCTGTGTCTGCTGCCTACACACCCTGAGCCATCCTCAGCGGTCCTGGGGCAGCACCCAGCTCAGCTTTTCCAAGTGTCTGCAGCAGCAAACCTGCTGCATTGTCATCTATCGAGGACACCTGCTCTGGGCAACTATCTGCTTTACCTGGGCTTAGAGCCAACTCGATGCTACCAATGGAAATTTTTCCATGTTAAGAAGGAAAACCATCTCTTTCCAGTTTGTGTGACAAAGTCAAAACAAGGAGAACGCAAGGTGTTTATGCGGTGATGTGCAAGCAGTCGTTGTGGTGTTGCGCTCTTCTGGGATTTTCATGTGGTTGTAAACCTGGTGTGAAGGTGGCATCGCTCAGCGGAGCGTGGACGCAGAGTGTAGCCAGGGCTGGGTAATAATCAGCTCCCCTTCTGATTTCATGTCCCCCTGTGTCAGTGATGAGTGGCTGCAGGGCAGGAATCCAACCTACCTGTCCCACTTACAGCCAGGGAGTGACTGAGGGCAGCGCTCTGCCCCCGTGGAAAGCAGGGTGCATCCCCAGCGATGTCAGAGCTGTAGCGGGGGGGAACCCCGTGGTTTTTGGCAAGAGTCGCCTGTGCGGCCCCGCAAACGCTGGATTTTGGCATCAGCGGAGCCGTGAGGGGGCGGTGTTGGACCGCGGGAGCGGCGGCCACGCGGGGCAGCGCTGGCAGCACCCGGCGGGCTCCGGAACGTCTTCGCTGCATTTTGGGGTGTTCAAGCCTTGGCATTTTGCAAAAGGGATTAGTTGCAACAAACTCTCCTTTCCCTCCTTTCTCGCTCTCTCTCTCTTTTTTTTTTTTAAGTTTTTTTTAAGTTTTTTTTTCGTTTCTCCTTTTCTTTTGAGGTCTTTCCCAGACCTTCCAGCAGTATTCATGAAGCATCCCAGAGCTGGAGGGTGGCTGTTTGTCAGCTGAACATCCCTGGAATCACAGGTGGGCAGCTGACGCAGCCAAGAGCTCCATGATGCCCCACCACACCCAACGTATTCCCGGGCTGACTCCCAGCCAAACCTCAGCATCACGGCCACCTCTGCCACCTGCTCGCTGAGGTGACCCTCTGGCTATCAAGCCCTGGAGGAGAGGTTACACCACAGGTTTTCCCTGTCTTGAAGAGAATAAAAAGCCCCATTGGTGACGGCAAGCTAAACGGTAAAAATTTGCCAGGTTATTTTGCCTTGCACAGTGCAAAACTAACACTGCTTCCCTACACTGCTTTGTTTTATCTCATTTTTCATGGTTGCAAATCATCTTCTTTTCTTTCCCAAACCCCAAAACTTTCTCTAGATGCAAACTATTGCACCTGAGTGAGTGCGGTAGTGAGCTGCCTTCATTCACCTTTATCTGCTGCTGTTGGACAGATGAATCCACACTACAGCAGAGCACTTGCAGATTATTATCTTTCTTCTGTGAAAATTTGCCTATCAGTGTAAGTGGCATCTGGAGATGGGAAAGCAGAGCTTCAGGTACTCCACCTTTCTTTCACCAGGTCAACGAGGAGATTGATTTTTCTTCTGCTATGCTAGCAAAGCCACTGGCTCGTTTTTGATCCCTACTCTGTATGACAAGGATGGAGAGTGAGGGAGGAAGGAAGTTTTGAGGGGCAATCTCTGCCCCTTGCAGTTATTGAAGGGATGCCTACCAAGGGGGGTGAAAGGAGAGGTCTTGCCAAGGCAGACAGTATGATCATCTCTCTGGCTCACAAAGAATCAGTGGGTCGTTAATGTTTGAGCCAGCCTCTTATTTCACTGCAGTTGTCTGTGTTGTCGAGGCTTTCCTCAATATGTCAAAAACCTGAAGGACTAAGCAGCCCCAGCAACGGCTGGAACAGGAGTTATTCCTGATCTAAAGCACGTCCTGCTGAGGGCCACTCTTTCTGTGATATTTGTGAGGCCAAACAAAGTGAATGACCAACACAAGATAATTTTTTTTCCCTTTGTGCTCCCTTAGGTTAAAGTTTTGAGAGGATAAGGATTACCTCTGGGACTGAATCCTGCTTTTGAGCCGATGGATGCATTGCAGGCTCTGCTCCCTTTGCACCCTCAGCTTCCCCCAAAAGAGGAGGAGACATGTGGGAGCCAGAAAACCAACCATTGGCAGCCCTGTATTGTGTGAGATATTTCATTTACAAAGGTGGGCACATTTGTACCATCACCTTCCCTTGATGGCTCCCCAAGCCTTGCTCTGCCAATAGAGCTCAGCGCAGAGAGGTCATTAGGAAGACTAGCATGAATGCCTTGTGAAGATCAGGAGGCTGTTCTCAAGAAAGTCCCTTCCAGCACTGAATTTTACAGTGGTCCAACTGGCTGGCAGGTGCAGTTTGTTTTACCTGGCTGCTTGGTTGCTTTGATCTTTAAAAAGTCTAGTAAATACCTAAGAAGAAGAAAGTGGTTCACCTGTTCTGCATAGTAAAACAAAAAACAAAAAACAAAAAACAAAAAACAAAAAACAAAATCCACCCCAAACTGCACAATGGAAGGAATATCCATCTCTCTGTGTCAGTGATGCTAAACTGGAGTTTCAGTGTGAGAGGGCTCAGCCCTGGACAGGTTTTCCAGGTTAATTGAAAGGAATGTGGTGATATCTGAAATGCTACTTGCTCCATGTGCTCATGGCTTTGTTAAGCATGGAGATCAACAGAATTGCATAGGTACATCTCTCTATACACCTGAGCCTGTGAAGAGAGGATGGGCTAGTTCAATGGCTCTCTCTTTTTATTGAAATCCCTCTTTACTGGGTATCCTGGGGTTTACAGTGACTAATACCTTTCCATAAGACATCTCTCAATCAACAGAGACAACTATGTTTACAGGGCAACATTTATCACCTGCTTGTCAGCACGTCAAGCAATACCAAAACACACAATCTCCTCCTGAATCCCAGAGCAAATCATTCATTTTTTTAAACATCATGTACTGTCAGTAATGGTGTTGGAGATGGGTTAAGACAGCCACGCTTCTGCTTCACACCTATGGAGAGAGAAGAGCTTAGAGTATCTACCTGAGAGGTGCCACCATTTAGGAGGGAGACTCTTCTCAGCACTGTTTTGCTGTTTGGGTTTTTTCCTTGCAGTTAACTGTAGATACACTTGATAAGGAAAACAAAAAAAAACCCCTGTGGGTTATTAACAAGTCGGTTTAATGTTAACAATGGCACTTTGCAGTGGGAGTGTGATCTGCTTAATGTCCCAGAGCAGAAGAGCCCGTCAGTTCACATCCCTTTCATTGGCAGTGGTGGCAACGCTTCCCCCAGAAGTTAAAGCCTTGTGTCTCATTTCTGAGAGAGGCTTATTCATAAAAAGGAAGGAAAAATTGATTGTCTAATCCACAGAAGGAAAAAACACACAGGGGGATAAATTACGAGAATTAAGATGGGCAGATTTCTACAACTCATATATGTAAAAATCTGTGCCTGGTAGACTTGAGCTGTGTCATTTTAGATGCATTTCTCCAACCCACATAAGTATTTCTGTCCATTGGAAAAGAAGGAAATTTCATTTTTCATCAAAGCTCTACAGTGATCTCGTTATTAAAAACAGAGGGAAAAGATATATCAGGAAGGCAAAGCAGTTGCAGCCACATAGTTGTTTCCAATAATCCAGTGAGTCACTACATAGAAGAGCCTTTCATTTCTCCATGTGGTTCAGACTAAATTGTTTATTAAGATTTTGGTGCATTACTTAAAATAATAAAAAAAAAAGAAATTGTACTTCTTTATTTTAAAGACTGTAGCAGTCAAAACTCAGATTATTCGAATTTATCAAGTGCATTTTTTAAGGCAGTAACCACAGCAATTTTTTCCTCACATCACAAGATATTCCCTGACTTTTCCATCTCATTCATAGTCATACATAAGGAGCCTGTTTACAGGGCATGGCTACAGGGAGAAAAAAATATTATAGAAATGAAAACTTGATCCAACCAATGGCTGGAATTGTAATGAAAGATCTAAGTGGAAGGTAAACAGCAGCTTGATGTAATACTTTAAAGGCAATTCTTGAAAAGTGATGTATAATAGCTGCAAAGGGGATCTGTACTTCAGATCTTCACCCGTGCAGAGGTGTGGAATAGAAGCTAATTGCATATGTAGCTATAATGCATACTAAGCCGCCAGAACAGACAAGTACAAATATTTAAGATATTTCACTTTTTTTAAATCACAAGGTTGTGAACTTGTATTTTGTTTTTGTTTCTTTTTCCCCAGGAAATTGGACCGAAAGTGTACCAGAGCTCTACAGGGATTTCTTGTGCCTTTTCAAGGAAGGATTTGCTGTGTTCTAGAATGTGTAAATATTGTTTGGGGCTTGTTTTGTTTTGTTTTGTTTTTTATCTCAAATGCTTGCCAAGGAAATTGAACTGTACAAACATAATTAGCCAGAGGCTGAACATTTAATCTTAAATTCTGAGTCTTCATTAAGTCTTGATTTAAACCTTAGGAGGGAAGCTTGCAACCATTCCTGTTCACAAGGATGGATGGAATCTGTGGCAGGTTTTTATGGCAGAAGAGGGAAAGCTCAGAAAACTGTGCTGAAGCCAGTAAGTGGTCAAGTGATTGTATCACGAATGATAGGACAAGATCTGGATTCAAGTCACCTCTTGTGTGGTCAAAGCAGGCCATGGTGGACAGAGCTTTGGGCAACCTGACCTGGTGGAAGGTGTCCGTGTCTGTAGCGTTGGGATCAGATGGGCTTTCAGGTCCCTTCCAATCCAAACCATTCTGTGGCTAGGAATTTAAGAAGATGGTGTGGGAGAACTGGAAGGCTTGTGCGTTTAAAAAACAAGAGCTTTCCCTTTGTATGAGAGCTACTCCAAATCAGGACGGAATGTTTGGGGGTAGTTTGTTTTTTCCATGGGTGATCTTGCAACAGCATTGCTATTTTTACATGAAAAAGGGACAATTTCTGAATTTGGATCAGTTTTAGTCTATCAAGATAAAATAAACTGCTAGTACCTTTTATTTTTATTGCAACTTACTGAGAAAAAATTCTACACTAGGCATGATAGGGGAAAAAAACTGGAGGGAGAAAAATTAAATAAAAAAAATCCTTTTGTTCCCTTCTGCAAGCACTTTTATGAGCTGGGAAGTCGTGGAGAAATGTGAAGGTGCTGTGATTTCTCCTACACCTTCCTTTCCCTTTTTTCAGTGGTAAGAACTATCCAGTGACACCTTTGTGAAGAACATGTCAGACCCTCTGCACATTGAATAAAGTTCAAAAAGCAGCAGAATTAATTCCTGTGACTGTTCATACCAAATCTGTTCTCTTGTTCAGTGTTGTCAGGGGAGTGAGACCTTTGTCATAATTTGAAGTAGCCCTCTTTTTTTTCCTGGTTGCCAAATATCCAGAAAAGCAGTAACAGAAGTTAAAAATAAATATGAAAATCGATTTTAAACCTAAATAGCAAGATTTATATAGTACCTAGCACTTGCTGAAAGTTTCTTTTTCTAGTGCATGCTTTTAAAAAAAATAAAAATAGAGAAAAAGTAGTGCAAGAAGAGAGCATTCACCTCGCGAATGGCTAGATTCCAGGAAAGAAGGAAAAAAAAAAAGGCAAAAAGGGAAAAATTTGGGCGGAGATTTGCATGGCTGCCTGCAGACAAGGCGACCCACTGGCCTGCTGCCTGCTCCTGGCCTGCCAGCGGAAGTTTTGCCCTTGCCTTGGCAGCAGCACCCTGAAATCCTGCTCGGCTTTGTGCCGCGGTTCCTGGTGGGCTCTGGCCCCAGGGAAGGCAGGAGGGAGTGTCCTGCATGGAAAAGCACCCCCATGTGAGCCGCCTGCCAAGGAGTGCCCAGACCCTCAGATACCACCTCAGCCCCATCGCTTCTGCTTTTGCCACTTGGATGAGGACAAGTGAGTTCAATCCCTAAGTTTATAACAAGTTGGGCTCTAAATCCTCTTTGGTGCAGTTTGCTAAGTTATTGAGTGCTTCCGCTCACCTCAGCAGCTTCATGACTCCTTCAGCTACATGGAAAATTTGGAATTAATAGAACTACTTAACACGGGAACAACGACCTGGAAGGATCTGACTGGTGCAGTTCCTACAACCTGTCTGAGCTTCTAAGCAAAAGGGGTTGGTCCCCTGTGAACGACTGAACATCTCGTCCTGGGCACGTTACAGCAAAGCTTGAAATAATGGTGACTTTTGGAAATCTATTTTGATAACCAGACTCTATTTGTGGAGTATTTAGAACTAATAAAGCTTCTGTGGTCTTGGGAGTGCCCTTTTCCTTGAGCACAATGGGAAACTCTTCTTGTCAGGATTGCTATAGAAACAATGAATTATCAGGCAAACAGGACCATCCGGCAAATTGTGCCAGGCCGGGGATGTGTGCTGATAACGCGGCGGCGTTAATTCGCTCTATTTTGTTATAAGTAGAGCTTGTATTGCCTATAGAAATGTAAAGAGGCAGGTGAGCTGGAGTGTCTATTATTTATAGAGACAGTTTGTGCTGTATAAATGAATTTTTCATAGGAAGACTTTTTACAAAAAAACGGCTTCAGAAACTGCTTCGTAAATAGTTATGACTGGAAGCTTCAAATGTGCTTTGAAGAATGGGTGGATATCCTTTAGGCCCCCTTAAAATTTTTCAGATGCAACCTTGAACGTGTTGTAAAGAGTGGGGTGCTTTGACCATGTGGGAGATACCCCAACCCCATTATTGTCAGCCTTTAGCACAATAATGCTGAACCATGGCTTGTATTGCCTTCTGTCATCTCACAAAACTGAGTCACCCATGAGCAAATGCAAATATTATTAGTATGTTGATGCGCTGGTATTGTATGGCTTGAGAAGTCAGCACCAGACCTAAGTATGATCCGACAATGACAAGAAGAAAGAAGCAGGAACTCCTCTGGTATCAAGTGGATAACCTCTATACTTTCTTTGCTGCATTTTGCTCAAAGCCACTTGGGAGGATGTTCCTCTATTTTTAAAAAGAAGGAAGACATGAAATACGGCAGGAAATCATTGAGCTGAGAGGAGTTTGGCTTCAGATGTGAGACACACCACCAGGATCACGGAGAAGGCAGGGGAGAGGTGGGAAAGAAGGATGAGTGAGAGAAGACTAGGCAAGAGAATGCTGTATTTGGATGTCATATACGAGTTGGGAAGAAAACAAAAACGCCCATGTTTTTGCATGTGGGTGACAGGAAAAGTACTGCATCTTCTACTGGGCTGAATGAGGATGGTAAGGCGCTAGCACAGGTTTCCCTGAGAGGTGGGGGATGCCCCAGCCCTGGAAACACTCGGGATCAGGTTGGATGGGCTTCTGAGCAACCTGATCTAGTTGAAAGTGTCCCTGCTCATTGCAGGGGGTTTGAAAGGACCTTTAAATCCAACCTGAACTATTCTATGATTCTATGAAATGTGAAGCCCTTGGAAAAGCAGGTTGCCAAGGAGTTTTGATGTATACAGGAGGACCAAAAAAAAAAAGAAACAATATGATACCCTAATTCAGAGTGGACCACATAGACCTGTTTTAGGACTCTTACAATAACTAAGAGTGTACTTAACTCTTTTTACTATAAATGAGATATAAACACCACTAAAACCCAAGTACGGTCTAAAATGTTTTTTTGAGATCAGCCTTTAGTTCAAAAAATACAATTACAAAGCCTATGTTGTATTGGCTGCTGCTGAAATTTTGTCTTTATAAGATATTTTTTCTATCATCTAATTGGCTGGCTTCTTTCAGGTTCCCAGAGTACTCTTCTTTGTGCTTCAGGAGAATTATACAATAATTCCGAAAAAAAAAACCACAAAAAAAAGACAAACTAGTGCATCGCACATCAAACAATAATTCTGAAAAAAAACCCCACAAAAAAAAAGACAAACTAGTGCATTGCACCACCCCACAATGGGCCCAGTGTTGATGCCAGATTAACTGTCCCCAGTGAATGGCTGAGCTCACATCTCTCTGCCTGCCTGGAGTTCCACTCTGCTCTGCCTCTGGGGTTATGATATCATCTCTGAAGTCCTGCAAACACAGCTGAGCTCCACACTGCTCCCATTGTAGGTCCCACTTCTCGCAACGTGGAGCTGGGGATCTCGGCCAAGCAGCAGGCGATGGAGGAGGTGGGGATACCTCCATGCCACTCTTTCTCCCCACAGATGTTCACCACAGTTATCTGCAAAGGCCATGTACTTCCAAAGAGCTGCTCACCTGGCTGTGCGCATATAGAGCCTGTATTTATCATTCAGCTGTGAAGCGAAAAGCCTGGACCTATAAAGAAGCCCCCATAACTGTCTTGACATCAGTTTGGGGTAGGCTAGTAGGTATTTCCAAGGGTCTCAGCTGTCTGCAGGTGGGAAGTCATCTTCTCACACAAGCTTTCTTCTTGCATGGGCTTTTGGCTGCTTGTCACGTGGGAGTGAGGCTGTGCTGGCAGACAAGAGGATACCCAAGCAAATATTTCTCTCACACCAAGTGTTTGTTTCAGGGCTGCAACTCTTTGCTGGCCCACTCTGTGCAGAGATGCCAGCTTCCAGCTTCATGCACTCAGGCACGTGCTGCCTAATGGACCAGGGCTTCTCATTCAGCACAGCTGACAAGGAGCATCTCTGTCACCACAGCTGACACACGCTTGCTTTGTTAAATGACATGAGATGCTGCAGTGCAAGGCACAAGTTCTCCCATGCTTTCAGCTGAACAATTTACTACTGTGCTGCATATATCCTTCTCTGGTCCAGCGAGCGGAAGGGACCTGGAGCTGGTTAAACATGTCCCAGCTTGGCCAGCTCTGCCCCCCTTGACATTGCAAGGAGCAGTGGAAATGGAGTGACGTGTTGACCTAATGCCCTACGTGTAGGGCATTCAAACCTATGCTGCCTGACAGCTCTTAAACTGCCTGCTGAGGTTTAGCCCCATGTGGCATTTTCTGCTCTGCTACATTGCAGCTTCTCCAACCCTCCTAACTCTGCACCATCCCGGGTGTAAGCAAAGCCAGGGGTTTGAAATGCGTGCTTCTGGCCGCAAAGTGCAGTATTTTCTGCATATCAAATGCTCATCAGTGACTGGGAACACAACCAAGGAGGTTGGGGAGGAGAGCAGGAAACCACACTTGATCCCACAGAAACCACAACCCTAATTTCACTCTGAAGGCAATTAGCCAGGAACTCATTTGGTTAGGGTGGCTGTGCTACTTTGTAAAACATGACCTTTTAATGAGCTGGGGAGGTGGATCTGAGTTTCTGCTAGTCTACAGTGGCAAAGGAAAACCACCACTGGTTAATTATCATCAGGAGAGGGGAGCAGGGGTGAAGTGGCCCTCAAAACCATCTCTCTGAACTTCCAAGTCCTGCTTTGCACGACAGGATCGTGTCCCTGACCCCACGCCATCACGCTCAGCCTCTGTCCCAAAGCCACCAGGATGCTGCAGCATCCTTGGCTGGGCAGCGCTGACTCAGGCACATGGTCCCATGCCCGGTCCCTGGCACTGCCATCCCCCAGATATTTCACAACTAGATATAAAAATCCCTGAGTTAGACGCTTATGGCTGTGCTCCCTGCAAGGGGAAGCAGTAAAAGGCTGATTTATGCTCTGAACCACAAAAGCCTTTTATTGCCGCTTTTTTTTTTTTAATGTAACTGTCTTGCCCTTAAATGTCTAATCCCTTTCTAACAGTCTTGTGGAAGTGGCAGGGCTCTCCATGGGTTAAAGGCACTGTTTTTCAAGAGGATCAAGTTGTTCACCAGGTCCCCAAAGCCCCTCTCGCCCTGGCACAGCCAGTCCTCCTGTCAGCCAGGGAGGAGGGCAGCAGTAAGCTATGTGCTGCTGGCATGGTCCCCCACATTCTCCCAGCCCTCAGCTTTCTGGGGTTGTTGGAGGGTTATTCCATCACTTGGAGTATTCCTCGACAGTCTTGGGCACTGCTGCTCCTTCAGGGAGAATAAAAACCCCAAGCTGATCTAATGGAATCCAGGATTTAGGAGTTTGACTCCAGGCATATACATTTAAAGACATTGCCCAATTATTTCTTCATTTTTATTAATTACGATTAGTCATTTATGGCCCCTTTTAAATTCAACTTCTCAAGAAAAATATTGCTTTAGAAAAAAAAAAAAGAAAAGTCATTTCATGAACAATTAGCAAAAGCTACAGCTGCACCATTAAAAAGAAATACTGGGGGGGGAAGGAATATTTCAAATTGACCGGGGCATGCAAGCTGTCGGATGGATGGAAAGCCAGCCGAGATCCTAAGGAAGGGGTGATGCTGGAGAGGGGCAAAAGTACACAGTGTGGCATTGCTGGGTTCATTGTCAGGCCTGCTGTTAATTATTGGCTTTATTAATGATTTGGAAGCGATGAGAAGCGTTAATTGCATCAGAAAACGATGCTACATTGGGAAGAGCTGAAAGCAGAGGTGCGAGCAGAAGAAAGAGCAGCAAGAGAGGCAGGGAGGGCTGAGGGGTGTAAGAGGGATTTGATTTCGTTCAGGCTCTGGGGGCTTTTCTACAGTTTCCCCCAGTAAAAGAGCATCAATAACATTTGTGGACACGGAGGGGGCCCACAGAGGTCAGACAGGAGGGTTTGGTTTGAAGCGAGAACGATGGGGACCCTTCCTGTCACCCTCAAGGGAGGAACAGAGACTTGCCTGTGGTGTAAGGCAGGCAGAGTCCCTGCACAACAAAACCGATCCGCATGGAGGGGCAGCTGACTTCAGAAGGCCCTAGACTGTACAGGACTGTACAGCAGAGCGTGTTTAAAAGAAAACCATAAAAAGGTAATACATTGCTCTGCCTGCTGTGCAGCCGAACTGAAGGAAGGGGGAAAACAAAACCCAGATTAATGTAGAAATGGCATTTAATGATCATCTCGAGAAGCCATAGGATAAAATCAAGGGAGTGAGCTGCCGCAAGCTGTTAAGGAGGAAACCCTCTGCCCACCGGATGCCAGTGTTGCCCACATTAAATCACATGGAGAAAACTCCTCTGGCAAGAGAATATTTGGTGCTTAAAGACCCATCATTCCAGCTACCCAAACACCACCACAGTCAAAAACACACTTGCAACTTACTTGGTGGCACAGTTAAATCCATTTGCAACCCGTCATTCTGGAGGTAGGCAAAGGTGACAAAGCCAAGGACGAAGCACTGTGTAAAATTTTACTTTTACTGAGCGGGCCCTAAAGAAGCCCAAGCAGAATTTTATTGCGCGGCTCCTCGGGCTGACAGTCTCCATTAACCATCGGTTAATACTGCAGCGTCAGAGCAAAGCCGGAGTCACAGCCCTGTGCTGTTAGAAAGTGTCCTTCATCCCAGCAAGAGACCTCGGGGTGAGAATATTTTGCATGAAGAGCCACTGGTGTACGAGCCGAGTCTCTCAGCTCTGCATTGCAGTCGGCGTGTTGTGTGCCATCCCTCCATCCTGCAAATAAATCTACAATTTCTCAGCTCGGTGCCTTTGGAAGCCACACGCTAATACGCTTCTATGGGAAGAGAGACCAGACAAGGTTCAAATAAAGAGCTCATGTAATAAATAAACATGAGGTCAGTACGGGAACAGCAATAATTGCTTTGTATGACTAGATTTGCATAGCAAACATTTGTGATTAATGTACAGCCAGCGTCAGGTAAGGAGCCTTCACTATCGTTGCTCCATCTGCACCTTCCAATCTAGAAGGTACAGCAGCTCCAGCCAGAGCAATTAGTCACTGTTTACTGAGAGGCAGATCGAGCAAAATTTTTCTAGTTCAATATTTGAGCGAGTTTTGCCTCACAGCCTCCCGTTGGATACATTTCTGCGCCAGGCAGGGATCACGCTTCTTTCCTGAGGGTGGCAAGGAGGGATGATCAGCACTGCTGCTAATCTGCTCAGCAAGGGCACGGGCTGGCTCCCAGCCTCTCCTGCTGGCCTCACCCAGGTGGTGTTCCCAGGGAAAACCTTAAAGAAGAGGCTGAAGACCCTGCATGTCAGTGCTCTGCTTCCTGACTGCCTTTTCTTTCACCTGCCTCTGCCTGCCAGCGAACTGCCCCTTTGCCACCGCTAATGTAGGCAGTGGGGTGCAGCACTGAGGGCAGTGAAACCTCCTTCT
This sequence comes from Cnemophilus loriae, assembly GCA_013397755.1. Taxonomy (NCBI): domain Eukaryota; kingdom Metazoa; phylum Chordata; class Aves; order Passeriformes; family Corvidae; genus Cnemophilus; species Cnemophilus loriae. The sequence continues at coordinate 42,147 of VZTF01003776.1, read as the reverse complement.
TTACAGCCTCCTTTCTGCAAAGCCTGGCTAATTCGTTCCAGCTAAACTTTCAGCTCTTTGGCGAAAGAGCCATAATCCGACTTGAAGTACTATCTTGATTTGGGGATTTTTTTCTTTTTTTTTAAAGGCATGCAAGCCTCTGGCTTCTCTGGAAAGGAGGCAGTTTGGCTGGAGGGACTGGGGTTATTCCTCTGAGGTTAATTCCTATGGGAAAACCATTCCATTGGAGCTGGTTGGAGGGAAGGCACTTGCTGCTGTGCTCTTCCACTTACTCTGCTTGGGAGTGCCAGGGAAAGCTGCTAGCATCACTGGGAAGTCACTCCAAGAGGTATTGCACAGACCAGCTAGAAAGGCATAAGGAGACTTCCTTCATTTAAATGAGATCCAGAAGGGCTTGATCGGGGTGAGCAGGCTTCAAAACCTAGGGCACACATTCTGGGGACATGAAGTGAAGAATTGAAGGTGTTCTTCTCTTGTGCACTTGCAGGATTCAGTTATGACTGAGGATGCCAATCAACTCATCAAGAGTGATAAATGGCAGCTGCTGTCTCACATCTGTGATGAGATGTTGAGATTTTTGGTCGCTGTCTTGCCATGACAAGTCTTGATGAGACACTGGTCCCCTGGACGTGTTAGGGAGGACATCTGCGTCAGCATTTCACCCTTGTGCTGGGGTGAGTGGCAGCGAGGGAGACGCTGGGCTGATGCTTGCAGGACCCTGGCACTGCAGCTGTCCCCACCTGAGAGCATCTAGGAGGTGCCACCAGGCTGGCAGGGGACATCAAGATGGGGGCAGCATTGGTGGGAGATGCCATTACACCTCTGTGCTCCACAGTTACAGGCAGGCTGGAAACCGTGCCTCTCATCAGCTGCTTCAGTGCCAAGGCCACCCACCACCACATTGAAGAGTGATCTCCAAGGTGCCACCAACCTGCCCTGTTGCCCTTAAAACCTCTCTCCCTCCTTTCCAGCCCTTCCACTCTAAAGCTTCCCAACTGCCTCGGCTGAGCACTGGGAAGCCCTATACTCACCTTGCTGCTGAGAGTGCAGGTGGGGTGCTATTGTCTTTGCGTGTGGGGCTCTGAGCATTCACGGAAGTGGGTGTTTTGGGGCAGAACCCAGGGAGGAGGGTGATATACCACGTCCTTGTCCGGATCAGGTGTATGGGGTGGATCCCACAGCGGAGAGGAGCCTGGGCACGCTTCACGCTGCCCACGATGCTCTTCACACTTCAGCTGCGGCCGCCGCTGGGACGGGCTCAGCCCGCACTGGGGCCGCTGCTGTGTCGGGAGGTGTCCCTGTGCCCGCCGGGGCAGGGTCGCTCCCCGTGCCACCTCACGGGACGGCAAAGTTCCCTCGGGGGCCCGCTCCCGCCGGTGTTTCCGCAGGCCCCCTCACGCAGCGGCCGGCGGGGCTGCCCGGGGCGCGCACCTGCCCCTCAGGCTGGGCGGGGCAGGGAGAAAGCGCGGGAACGGCTCGCGCACACAGGCGCGCGCGGCTCCGCAGGTGCGGAGCGTTCCTGTGGGCAGGGGGGGGCGCGGGGCGGTCCCGCGCGGCGCCGGCCCCCGCCCGCCCCCTCGCTCCGTCCCGCCGCTCCTCCTCCC
>VZTF01003776.1:0-40504 GCA_013397755.1 Cnemophilus loriae | reverse complement strand
CGCGGCGGCGCAGGCAGGTGGGTGAGCGGCCGGGTCCGCCGGGAGCGGCCGGAGCGGCGCGGCACAGCCGGCGGAGCGGCGCCTTCCCGACAACTTCTCCGTGTCCCGGTGCCCAGCGAGGGGTGCGGGAGTTCGTGCGGGTCCCGCGGAGCGGTGGCGGCCAGAGGGCGACAATCCCCCGCGGGAAGCGGAGCGGAGCCGGCGGTGGCGGATCGCCCGCGCGGCAGCGCTCCGTGTCCCCCCTCGCTGTCCCCGCCCGGCCCCGGGGCCGCCCTTGCCGCCAAGAGCCCTGGCCGGGCGCCGTGCGTGTCCCCGCAGGTGCCGCTGCCGCCCCGACGGGGCTGCGCTCCCGAACTTCGCATCGCGGCGCGCCGGGCGGACGAGGCAGCGTTCGTCCCCCGTACACCTGTGCGTTCATGTGCGCGGCGTGTCCCAACCCCGCAGCGTAAACACCGGGCCGCGGTGATTGCGCACGGGGGAGGGCGAGCGAGCAGGCGGCTTGGAAGTTAACGCTGGAAAAGGCGCTTTTTCCTCCGGCAGGGTCTGTCCGGAATTTTTAACTTTCTGGAGGGAAACTTGCAGCGTTGGCTTGAATTTTGTTTTCCTGTTGGCATCCGAGTACCGCTTTCTGCCGCTGTAGTACGAGCTGTGCCGGTTCAGTCGCCCGGGGAGGGCACGGGGATCGCCCCCCGCTGCATCGCCGCTTTGCTGTGAATAAAACATTAAAAGGAAATTTCTTCAGTCCTTGTAACTTTGCTTTTTTTTTTTTTCCCCTTCCCTCCCCGGTGATGCAAAATTTATGTTTGGGCGGTATTTGTGCAACAGCTCCTCGTTCTCACAATTTAGTTTATATTTTGGGGCTTTATGTAACAGAGAGAAGGAAGGATACGTTTGGTGAGAAGCGAAAGGAGCGTGTCCTGCCTTTGCCTGCCTGATTGGGCTTTGAAGGCGGTTTTTGATCTTGGGGCACAGTTTACTTTTTTGCTGTGTGATTGTTTCCTAAAACCCTCGAAATCGGGAGGGGTGAAATGCTGGGCTGCTGCTTTCTTTTATATGTTCTCTTCCTGCGGTTTGAATCGGTAAATCTCCGCTGAAGAAGAATGGCACTCCTCGTTTCACAGGCACTGCTTCGCTGTACCTTTTTGCCTGCCTCCCTGTTTACACGCAGCCTGACTGTTCGCCTCACTTGATACTTCTCTGTCTCACACTTTTCCCGTAGTCTGCCCCGGTTTTGGGCAGCAGCCGTCCCCAGTGGGATGCTCCCGTGCTCTCCAGCAATGCTTCCCACCGCTCGGACCGGGCTGTTGGCGTGGACGATCACAAAGACTCTCCACTGCTGGATTTATACCCCAGTGAAAATAAAAAGCATCGGCTCGCATGCCTTCCTGTCGTCTCTGGGGAAGCCTCCTGGATCTGTGCTGCTGAAAAGCCTCTGTGCCCTGCACTGTGCAAAACAGAAAATCCGTTTATTAAAATAGAAGGGTTGGAGTGACATTTCCTATTTTGAGGGGTTTAGGCACTGCTGTGGGCACTGGCAGCTAGTAATGATTGTGTCTTGCTACTTGGTGCTTGCTGAAATAGCAAGGCAGGCTGGACAGGGAGCCATGATTTGCAAGTATTTAGGACCCCCCAGAATTTGGGCTCTCCTGGCTTTTGGGGGCGTTAGGATGGGGCTCTGGCTGTCGCCCTCATTTTCGGTGCATCGAGAGAGATGGTGATGCCTTTGCTCATGCAGGCAAGCTGTTGGCCAAACTTGATTTCGTTATCCCGTGTGTGTTGGTTAAGATGTAAATATGTAAACACTTTGGGGTTTTCTGATTTCGTCTGTCTCCGTGCTTGGGCATATAATGTTTGCAGTGCACAGCTCAGTCGGGGTCACGTGAGCCAAACAGCTTGGGCTGTTACCTGGAAGCTGGCGAGTCTTTGTTCTGCTTGAAAATAGCTGATAAATTAACTCCATTTTCTGATATGTGGGGTTGGTGAGTTGTTAAATAATTACAGCCAAATTAACTTAGTCCTGTTTGAAGTATTCAGCTGCTCTGAGAATAATTGTACTTCAAATATTTTTGCCGGTTTTTTTTTTTTTTTAAATTTTTTTTTTGTTTATTTCGCAGTGAGAAGCATGTTCAGGCTGATGTATGGGCAGGCTTTAATTTCATGCCTTTACTCCTCTCTGGGCCATATTGGATGGGACATGCCACACGCCTTCAGAGAGATGCAGCTCCTCTCCTTTGCAACAGCCCTCCTTGGCACCTCTCCCGTTTATTCCGCCACGACGTCTATTTGATGGTTAAAATTAGGCTGAGCTCCGAGTGCCTTTGCAAAGGCACGATAAATATTGACTGGGAGTTTCAGCCTGTGACTGCCGTCAGAGGGCCTGGCCCCTGCACGGGGTTTGTCCCGTCTGGGCCTTTTTAGCAAAGGAGAGTGGATGCTGTTGTGCGCTCTGTGAGCCTCCTGGGAGTCCCTCCCGTGCCACACAGCCCTTCAGGGCTGGTGTGGGGGTCTGCGGGGGCATCTCTGCATGGTAGCCAGGGCAGCCTGCTGCTGTCCCTGCATGTCTCCTGAGAGCACCGCGAGCCAGCGCTGCTGCAAGGCAGAGGAGATTGGTTCTGGCCCTACTCTTGGGGGCATCTCCGGGGATCCTGGGGCAGCTCCGGCACGGGGTTGCACCACACAGGCTCTGTGCCTGCACCTGCCCTGCCGAGACCGGCACTGCTGAGTGCCCCAGTGACTGAGTTGTGACTTTGCTTTTAAAAAAAGAGATGGTAATTGATGTTTATGTGTATGGAATTTGGCACTAGGAGCTGTGCTTGTAATTAACATGAAAACAGTAATAATAAGGACCTGAAATACATGCCTTATGAGTAAAGCAAATGAGACTTGGCAGTAGCAGCTCACGAAGAGAGAAGCCTTTCTCCTGAGCCTCACCATAGTGAAGTGGGATGGGTAGCAGAGAAAGGCACATTGGGTCCATGGCAGCAAAGGGCCCAGCACCCTGTGCGTGCTCCAGGCTGAGCCCCAAGTGCTGCATTGCACTCCTGACCTTAATGCCGAGTTGTTCTGAAATGTGCCCTCAGTTTTCTAGCAAGGCATTAGCCATACACCTTAATTGAATTAAATGCTTTATTCTAGTTTTCAGGGGATGTTAGTTTAGTTGGGTTTTTTCTGTTGTTTTGTTTTTTAATTAAATTTAAGCAAACCACAGCAAGTTGACTCGCCCTGTATCTAGAAGCACAGCCTGTCATCCAGAGCGGGCACATCTTCGAAAGGCTTTTCGGAGAAACACCTTTCTGTGAGTCACTGGCCAGAGCTGGGGGAGCTGCCGGGGTGGGTGCTGAGCATTTCCTGGGTGGTGGTGGTGGGGCGTGCGGGGTGGCCGGCCCGCAGCCTGGCTCTGTGAGCATCTCTAGGTGGCAGCAGCCCCCAGGAGCTCCCGGCAGCAGGACGAACAGCCCGGAGCTGGGGCTGTGATTTCCCAGGCTCTGGTCCTCCTGCTCGGCTCTCCTCCACACCCCTTTCCTAGGCAGAGGAGCAGCTTTTCAGATGGCTAGTGGGGAATCAGCCATCCCTGGAGTCCTGTCCACCTCCTGTGCCCCTGCTTGTGTGACAGGGGAGATGTAAGAGCACACTGGGAGAGTGACCCAAACACTGAAGTGCTTAATGTAAGCAACCAAAGAAGCTCAGGTGCTTTGTTCTGGAGGACTCATTAAGATAACTAGTAAATCGGTACCAGACTGATGATTGGGTGCTGAAGGTGAATGAGCTCAAACTGGGAATAAAGTGCTTGGTCCTAATAGTGTAGGAACTGTTGTGACAAACTAGGAAAGAAAACAAAAGATACGTGGTCACTCAGCAGCACGGGCTCAGATCAGATGGTCCTTCTGCGATACATATAATTGCTCAAAAAGATGATGTAGCCCATAGGTTTAATTCCTTTTTTCTGTTTTTGCATGATAACAACCCCTCCCCTGATTTCCTCAGGACACTAAGGGTGACCCAGTACGTGGTGGTTGGTGTGGGGCGATAGGATGGTTCTCTGGCATCTTCTGAACTTTGTGTCCCGCCTGTGCAGATTGGGGTTTAGTGCTGTGCAACCAGGCATTTATGCTCTTAAAACCACGGGCAAGTGATGGCAGCTCCGTGGAAACAGCTAAGCCAGGTCTGCCCTTGTGGGCTCTACACACTCTCAATGCACTGAGGCAATTTTGCTGGGAAAGGAGAGGGGGTTTGTTCCTGGGATTTGGTTTTTACTGTGGCAGGAGCAAAGGCAGGATGAGGTGAATGCAGCTGGGCTGTTTCCCGTGAATCACTTGTGTGCTGACAAGTCCTCAGGGTGCGCAACAGGCTCTGATTTTCACTGACTTAAAGGTTTTGCTTTTGCAAACAAGTGCAGGCTGCTGGTGGATTTTATGTGTGCCCACGTAGCCAAAGCTGAATTATCCCATGGGAGTACTGCAATCTGCCAGAAAGATTCATCATTTCAGCAACTTTAGTTAATGTTTGTTTAGCGACTTCTTGTTTTGGAGGAGCAGTTTAAGCCGTGCTCGGTGGCAGTTCCCTTGTGATGAGCTGTGTGTCCACGTGATAAATGGTCTCATTTCTACTGTCCGCTACCTCTGCTGGGCATATGGGCACATGCCAAGCCTCCTGAAGTCTTTGAACAGCTGCTGCTATATATATCTCCTTATTTTCTTTTTTTTCCCCAGCCTGCCAGGGAAACTTGTCCTTCTTCCCACTTTGCATGAAGGGTGTGCAAAGTCTGGGGCAGATGAATATTTGCTTGTGCATCAGTGATTCGTGAGGGTCTGATGTTGGCTGATGTTTGGGCAGCAAAGTCAATAATTCAAACTGCAGGAGCACATACTGGTCACACCATAAGCTTGTGCTGAATACCAAGAATATAAATATATATGAGGAATAGAAGTTCATACTGCAAAGAGTATCAAAAAATATTTTTCTTTTCCGGTGGTAACTGTTTTTTGTTTCCATGCCTGAAACCTATGAATTCTAGCTCCTGACAAAGGAGGAGGTAGGAAAATCAAGTAAATAAATGGCAAAGTAAGCCTCAAACTTTTAGCAGATACAGTTCTTTTTGAACTATAAAAAAATGATCAGTCATTGTATAGTGTTCCTGTAAAATCCTTTTTAGTGACTTCTAAGATTATACTCATTTTATGTTCAGTTCCTTTCTCTCACAATATCTGTGCAGCTACGCGTACAATAACTGAATGGGCATTTATAACTTGATCTTTCTTAATCTCCTAATAAGTCAGCAGTGCAACGTGGGCTCTTGTCACATGGTGACATGCTCCTGTGTCTCATCACCAGCTGCTGTTGAGCTTACAGAAATACAGAGCTTGCAGAAATCTTCCACAATCCTACTGGGGACCAGTCCAAACTCAGAGCAGTGCTGGCTGTGGTACCAGGGTCTGAGCTGCCCCATGGCGCACAGGTCTCCCTCCTAGGCTGTGTTACCAGAGGAACTGAGGAGGAAGTTGGGCTGTGGGAAATGCTGCTGATAGGCTTTAAATTCATGTGAAGAGGCTACTGTGGCACTGCAAGGCATTATGTGACCCTGTGCCTGCAGCTGCTTGACTAAACTGCCTAATAAATGTCCATTAAGTAGAGTTGTGATATCTGACCTCTCTCTTTCTCTTACCCCTCCCGATTGTGATTCATGTAGGAAATGGACCGTGCCAGAGGGAGGTTGAAGAAAAAAGCTTGCATGCTGTAAGAAAAAGAACCAAAAACCCCTTCTGAACAAAATTGGGTTATGGAAAAGTTGGAAAAGTCCAAAACTGTGAAACGGTGACACAGCCTTGGCTGTACCATTGCTACAAGAGCAGGACACTCTTGTGTCCCGGGTTGGTGACGATTCACTGGATAGAGCTCTGAAACCTATCCCTGTCTTACTGACTGTAGCAGTGGCTTGGCTCTTTCTGCTCCACTGAGACTCTCCAAGTGGTACTTCCATCCCTTTGTCTCCTGTTTTCCCAAGAAAGCCTCTCCTATGGGGCAGGCACCTCTCGGTTGCTGCCGCTTGCTGAGGACCCTGAGCAGATACTGCAGATGTGCTTGCACGCTTTGCATTTCAGTGTGTGCTTAAATAACCTTGGTGTGCAGAGCTGAATGTGCAGGGAAGAGATTTGTGGTGGCGTTTTGCTCGTTTGAAGCCCTGCGAGCTGATGAGGACCTTCTGTGGATGTGGCTCCCGTAATGGGAGCTGGTGTGGACAGGTTGGAGCTGCTTTGGTGCACGCACAGGAAGAAAAACCATTACACTTAACTTGATACATATCCTAATGTTCAATTTCCATTAATTGAAATTACATTGAAATATTGAACATTTTAAGCATAAAAGTTTATGTACCGTGGTTAGTATGCTAATGGAATATTTTAGTAGTCTTTTAAGGTTAATGTCGCAGCCAGATGCAACGATAAGCATTTGTTCCTAAGAATTATTTTGCTTTAACCCTTTTTCCAAGAGTGTCCGTATTCTGGTGAGTGTTCATCGGCTGCGCTGTGCCTGCCAGCCAGCTGTCATTTTAAGGTGGTCTTTTTGTCATCCAATCCACTACGCAAAGTTGAATTGTAGTTATTTTTGCTCATTATCTTTGGCAGTAAAAATGTATTTATCTAAATTTAAATTGCTGTTTGCTGAGGATATGTGACAGTATTTAGAATTCAGTATTATTTTATTATCTCTTTGAAAGGGTAAAAAAAGGCTCATTTATTTCAAGAGATATTTCTGCAAGCATGTAAAAATACCGATGAAGTAGCTAACGTTTTCCAGTTGTTGTTGACTTCAAATTTAGCAACCATTGTCCCTGTTGATATATTTGATGCTCTAAAAATGTACTTGCCATTAAGTAGGAAGCTGAAGTGATTGGTAGGCAGATAATATTCTTCAGTAGCTATTAATAATGCTCAGAGGACGTACGCATTGGAGCGTATGGAAAAAGCCATGGAATTGTGTAGGACGGAGGCAAAAATAATGCATGTAGCTGTTTGATTTGAAAGCCATCCTTATGCACTGCAGCGGCTGCTGCCTGAATTAGCACATTGTGAGCGGGAGAAACCAATATGCAAACAGAATGGTGTGCAGCTAATTTTGTTTAGAAAATTGAGGTTCGATCCCTGCTACTTCATTTCTTCATGAGCTGACTCAGACCCGGTGAAGTGTGTGGGGACCCCATTCCGCAGGGGGCTTTGGTGGTGGAAGCTGGGAGTTGTTCCTCCCAGAGCCAGCTTAGCTCACGGGAACAAAGGAATTAATAGCCCATTAAGAGAAAATGGAAATTTTCAAAACAAATACAAAGTCATTGCCACTCTTCTCTTTTCCTTTGTCCCTTCCTTTAGCCACAGGAGGACTTGTGTGCCAGCACTGTGAGTCTCTCCCTGGATTTGTCAGCATAGAGTGTTTCTTTGTCTCCTGGAGTTTTGAACTGCTCTTAAAGTCATGCATGTTTGGGTCCTCTTGTGCAACGTGTTTTAAGCTGCTGCCAGCTCACACAGCTGTGCAGCCCTGGTGTCACCTGGGGCTGCGCTGTGTATTGGGATGATCATATCAGAAAGATGTGGAATTATTAGAGCCTATAAATAGTGGTGATAACTTGTACAGCATTTATGTCGCCCTCGTGCTGCATAACACACTGAAGTCCTGGGCTAGGTTTGTTTCTAGTGTTGCTTCACGTGCCACTGTGAAACTTCATTATGTCACGATATAACAAGCAGCTGCTGTGTAAGTAATGTGGTGCCTGCAGCACAGGTGGGGCGTTCTTTCTGGAGCAGCCAGCAACTGTAGTGATGCTTCACATTTTCCCTGGCTTGGTCCAGCTTCTTAGAAAGGAAACAAAATCAGGACTGTGCTGAATGTTTCTGGCTGTCCAAGGGTTTTGGTGTTCAGCTTGAACCTTTAATAAAATTGCTAATAAAAGATTATTTAAGAAGCTTTTACTTTCTTGTGGTAGCCAAAGATTGGGGACAGGAGGAGATCGCTGCTTTTTTTTTTTCCCCCCCCCTTCTGTTTTTAGAAGATTAGCAAACAGATTCACACAGTGTTATTTGCTGCAAATTTCTTCGTGTTAATTTTAATCCCAAGATCTCAGATTGTGATAATCTTGGTCTTCACAAAAAGAAGAAAAAAACATCTTTAGCTGCTCTGCGTGCAGAGAAAAGTCAAAACTCATGTAGCTTAAGCAGTGGGGGAAAATTCCAGTGATTGTTTTTATAAGCCGTATTTTTTAAATCCTTTGTAATATTTTATACAGGGACTAGTTGAATTATGGTTTTGCAATGTCTTGTGAATACTGCTGGTGGAATTGGAGATGGAAATGTGGGTTCATTAAGACTTAATAGCTTTGGTCCACTTGCTGCCATGACATGTGGTTAAGGCATTAAAATATGTGGGCTATGCCTCATGCTACAGTACAGCAATTACTGGGTAGGTGTCCTTTGATACTGGGAAACAATCCTGCCAGACTGTTGCTGTCGATTTGAATAATCCCACTCTTGCTGAGGGCCCATGGAAATGAGACGAAACATTGCAAATAGTGGCTTTCTTCAAATAAAGGCTACAGAATGTGTGTGATTTCTGCAGGTCTTGTCTGTCCCAGATGGATCCTGTCCTCGTGGGCGTAAGCCTTCTGCTCCAGCACTCAGTACCTTGGTCTTTTCCTGTGCTAGAAGTGTCCAAATTGTTCCAGGCTATGTGAGAATTGCTGTGACACTTGTTTCCTTTGGGTTTTTCTGGATCTAGTCTGACTGTTTTTTTCAGTGATGTGACAAAATGACATCAGCTCCTGGTACGTTCCTGACACTGGTGTTTGGGAGTCCATCTTTTTTGGCTCGCTGATGGCAGGGTCCTTGTGTTGGGTAGCGGGTAGCCCTTGTCAGGTTTGGATTTGTTTGTGTTGCCTTTTGGGGCCATTGTGAGGTTTTCATTGTTTGTCCTGAGCTTTAATGATACTGGTGTTTCCCTTGGGCGTGGATGGTGTTTAAGTATTTTACGAGGCAGTGCTGCTGCAGGCTGGTGGAGGATGAGCACTGGAGCAATGCCAGCAAGGAGGAGGGATGCACTGCTACCTGGGTGGTTGCTCCTTGATTTGGGTAGTGCTGATGTGAGCCAAAGTGCCAGGGTTTTTTGGGGTCCCAGCTGACTCCTGTAGAAGATCACCAAAGCTCATCTTATGTGTGCTCCTTAAACCAGCCATTGATTAAATTCCCCGAGAACTAGTATGAACTGCAGCATGCCTGTTTTTCTAGGAATATCTGGAATAAACCCCCTGTTTATTTGGTGGCACAGTCTGAGGCTTATTCTGGCAGGTAAAATAAAGCTTTCCTTGGGAGTCATCAGTATGAGGTGCTACAACAACATTATTTCTTGGATCACACAAGCCTGACTTAGTAATATTAAGGAGGGTATATCTGGGTGCCACGCAACACAGGACTTTAGTGTCATGTGGAGATGTAATAAAGAAACCCATCAGTGGCAGGTTCCAAAGTATCAGGGAAGGGCAGAGAGGAGCAGAGGCCACTTCACATCCTCTGTGGTCTATGTATAGCTGTGGTGGATGAAATACAGGCCTGACAGAATCGGAGTTGCTTTTCCCTGGGTCTCTGAGGGAATTGGAGTTGTTTTTCCCTGGATCTCTGCAAGGGTCTGTGGCTCAGAGACTGTGATATTAGGTCGTCCCACTGACGTGCATCCCGAAGGAGGTGGCAGTGACTACCTCAGTGCTAGTCTTTGTTTTTAACACTCTGCTTACTTTCTTTCCCACCAAGTTTGGGTTTCCAGCGATATGATTACTTATGGATTTGTAAGTCAGAAATAGCTTGGTAATTGCTATATTGCTTTGCCCCCAGTAGCAACAAGCATCTTAAATTTAATGCATCATCCACACAGAAAATTGATATTTGGCCAAAACTCGCAGGCTCTGACAGCTAATCTTAAAGAGCTTTTGCTTGACATGTAAAATAGAGACTTGTGGTTGACATGCACAGGAAAATTGTCAGTATTTAGGATTATTCCATAAAAGAAAAATACTCCTTATGATTGGCTGAAAATAGTTGAGGATGATTAAATTTAGATAAAAACCTCTCCCTAGAGGTCAGCAATGTGAAGGCCTGGGACATCAACCGCTTGGATCGTGTGCAGAAAACCCTGCATCACCTCGTAATTCAAAGCTGGATTTTGCTGTATCTTCAGGATTTGTCTGATGAAACTGTACTCGTGAGCTGCTGACCAGTTTGCTAAGAATAGGTTTCTTTTAATGTGCTTTTACTTTGATTTTCCTCCCTAGAATACATCCTGAGTAGCAAGAAAGCTCCAGAAGTCTTTCACTGAAAGAATTACAATAAGGAACTTTACGGTGCTTCTGATGAAGATACCTGGCATCTTTGTACAGATGGCTTTCAATTTAATTTGTACAGATATTTGGCTTTCAATTTAAAGGACTAGAAGTTTCAGCAGAGAAACTTATAGCTCAGTTTGGTGGCCATGTACTGCATTACGCCAGGGTTGCATGATGCTCTTTTTTGGGTAAATACGCATTTCAGCATGTTTTTTCAGTATTTGGTTTAGAGTCAGTAGGTCTAGATGACTGGGCTTCAAAACTACTCAATATCTATTTATTAAATAGAGCATTTGTGTTCAACAGAACATGTAAGACCCAATTTCAAAATTAGGCCCACGCAATTATGCAGTCAGGTAATTGCGCATGTAATTGCTTGCACAAATGGTCAGTTAGATGTGTAACTGTCCATTTGCATGCAAAATTAACCTGTTTTGGGCTTGGAATATTCATGGTAGAAAACATGGCTTTCTGGAGATGGCTGTGTTGTCACACCTTACCCTTCCATTGGTGTCTTCCTTTTATGAGACTGGTGTGATTTAGTCTTCACCTCAGTGCTAGAAACAAGCTCCTGAGTAAGTCCAGCTCCATCAGGCTCTGCTTTTGATGTGCTCCACATCTGTGGAAACTCTTGAAAAGATCGTGAGGTGAATGTGTGTGTTACACCCAGGCATGTATTAAATTTAAGAACTACTAACATGCGCACAAATGAATTACTCTGGAATTTACTGTTTTGATGACATTTAATGTGATTCTTTTACAGTGGCAAAAGAAAATTGTTTGATTTGTATATTTTTATGTGCATGTTTTCACATACACTTCAGAGTAACTTTTTTTTTCCTTTTTTATCTGCTGTGCTGTCAAAACACTTCTTTTCAATGAGAGAGTTCAAAGCAACAGCTGAGGAATTTGTAGAAATACAGTCATTGCTTTGCAGTTGGTGCAGGCACTTGTTCCTCTGGCATGGTCCCTGGGTGCTTGCATGGGCAAGGCTTTTGGTCTCTCTGTTGCCACTCCCTGTGTTTGAACATTAATTCTTTTCCTGAAAATGCAGAATAATTGTGTAACTGGCTCGACATGTGTGTGCTATAACCTCCAGAGAGAGGTGGTGGCAATTTGTTATCAAAATTTGGTGCTGTTTCTGGGGAGGGAGTACTTGTTTGTGTCTTTAGAGAAAGTTGTATGCTTGTGCTTCTCTCCAGACTGGGAGGCAGGAAATACTGTTGTTCTCATAGAGCAGGGAGCCTTGCTGGCACCCATGGCATCATCTGACTGTGCACATTTTATGGCTTAGTGTGGCACTTTCTCATGCCTGAAAAATTAAATTTGGCAGAAATCTTCAGCTGTTGTTGTCTGGGACCTCAGAGTTTTGAAACTCTGAAGGCTAGGCAAAGCCTTCAGGCCTGACCCGGGGCAGTGGCGAGGGAAGCACAAGGGGGCATTATAAATTAAATCTCTCTCTTATTTTAAATGCTTTGGATGGAGTTTTTCCTTGCAGCTTCAATGGCAGCGGTGTCGTGGGGCCCTGCCTGTGTGGGTGCTGCTGTGCAAAGTGCCCACTGCTGCCGTGCAGGTGGGTTGAGAAGCAAAAGCGGTTTCTCAGCTGGCCCTTTGAGCCAAATCCTGCAGCTTTTCCCTGAGAATCAGCGGGCTTGAGTGGTTATCTGCACATCAGATCACTGCTTCCCAGCTGCTAGTGGTCCGAGTGTGGATGCAGTGTGCTGCTTCTGGCCTGCATGGTACCTCTGCTCCTGCTGCTGTGCTGCTCCCTCCCAACGAGGGATTTTCCGCAAGGAGTCACGCAGTGCGCATGTGGGGAGGATGCTCTCACTGAAGGGCGAGGTGGCACCTTGGTTTCATGCTGGGTTGTCTTCCCAAAGCAATGGTATGCTGAGCCTGAGAAGGATTAAGCAGGAGCATGTTAAGGTCACTTTTTATTCCTGAGCTAGAGGTTTATGTCCTCTGTGCATACTAATTTCACAGCTTGAGATATGGTAGAAAGGAGAGCACAAGAGTGTTGACTAGCCTTGGCAATTGAGCTGGAAGAGAGAGCAAAAACTAACAAGCTGCTTTTCCTTTCCGTGCTGCATTAGCATGAATGCTGTAAAAACAGTCGAAAGATCCAAGCCCAAAACTCCAAAATTACCAGCGTTATATTTTAATTTTGTTTATGCCTGTGTGGCATTTAATTCATTTTGCCTGGTGTTTGCGGGAGGTTATGGGGAGAAAGAACAGAGAGTTGCAGGTTGCTGTATGCAAAACTAAAATCTCTTATGTCTTATATGCTTATAAACCAGAGGTTGCAAAACTCTTCCTTGCACCTTCCCAGTAGCTTTGATGAGGGTTACACACCCACAGAGGGTGAGGGAGATGGTGTCAGAAAAGCACAGTTTGTAGTTGACCTGCAGCCAAAAACACAGGTGGAGGATTGCCCCTGAAATGGTGTTTGAAAGAGGCATCTAGGAGCGGGAGTGGTGTCAGAGCACAGGAGGCTCTTTGAGCTCTGTCCTGGCAGCTTTGATAAATTGAAAATCCTTTGACTTTTTGTAGGATGCACAGGCAGTCTTTTCAAATTCCAATGTGGGTGATTGTATTTTCTTTATCCTTCTATGTAGGACCCATCAGCCTTTGGGGAGGGTGGGAGCTGGATAGGGGGTTTGTGGGCAGGAGCTGCTGGCTCTGTTGTGTTAAATGTGTGGGGTTGGCCTTGATGGACTTCCCTGAGCATTTAGATGTTGCTGGAAAAGTTTTTGTGGCCATTGGTGACCACCTGCTGTCTTTTCTGCTGTGGGAACCCTGAGAACTGGGAAACATGGTCTTGAAGACTTGTAAGCTCTCCAAAGCCATGGATTTCTAGTCAGTTCAGCTTTGTGAGATGGACAGCCTTCTGAGTGAAGGTATAAACCCATGAAGCATTCCGGGATAAGAAGGGATAAAAAAATGTGCTGTGGAAATTATAATACTAATTATATTATATTAGCACAGAGGAGCTAATAGCTCTCCTTGCTCCATAGCAACTGCTGTGCTTTGTTACAGGTACTGCTGTGGGAAGGCAGGTGAAGGGGTTAAAGCGTGTTATCCAGGAGGATGCCAGACCTGCTCTCTTCCCAGTCTTGTACTGGTGCTGTGTGACTTAAAGCACTGTGGGGTCTGGAGGTTGGCAGGCTCAACCCTATGGTGGGAGAGGGGGGTGAAAGCCAGGCCCACAGGGAGCTTGCAAAGCCTTTCTACCATAGTGTTTGGGTCACTCTGCCTCCTCCTGAGTCACCACCGCAACTTCCACAGCCTCTGGTACAGCCTGGTTTATCTCTTAATCTGGCCTTGTAATAAAATATTACAGGTGAATTAAAAGATGTTTTTATTAGGGCAGTTTTGGCTTACTGTGAGCAATCTAAAAATAGACTGTGGATATTCTTGATCTTTAGAGACATTAACCTATCTTTAAAAAACAAGTAAGGAGTGAGGTATTTTATACACAACTCTCAGAGCTGTATGAAAAAAAGCAGACTACAAAGCACAGTGCAGGAAAATTGATTCATCATCAATTTATTGCATGGAGCTCTAGGCAAACTCATCTCAAGACAGAACAGAGATCTATAAAATCTCTTCATCTGAAACTATGAATTAAATTGGGAGGAACTGCTGATGAGAGGCCAGAACCAGCTCTTAAACCAGACGTTCTTTTGGGAATGGGTCTTCTGCTGCTGCAAGATTTTTACCAGCCAGGGGTGTGGAACTCAATTCTTATTACCCTGTTTCTCTCCTTACAGTGAATCTGGCTTATGCAGGAGCAAGCCTGCTATACTCCCCCTGTTCTCCCCACCTCTGATTTCAGTATAATTTTTCCTTTCTTCATCAATGCATCTTGTTAATATTGCAGTTTCTTTTCCTGACATGTTCTTCTTTTCTTCTATTGTGTGTGCGGATTCTTTAAACCTCCTACTAACAAGGAAACTTGCCTTTTTCAGCTGGAAGCCTCGGAAAACAAGCTGATGCATCTCCATTGTCAGATCATTATATAAATAAATAAAACCTCTTCATATATTCCCTTCAAAGAAGCGAGTGAGACAATGCTTGAGAACTCCTGCCTGCTTTTTTTTTTTTTTTTTTGCACTGGGGGAAGCTGTATTATGTCAGCGACCTGTAATAAATAGCACTGCAATGAGAAGCGACAGCCTCATTCACCTTGCATCCATGCAGAAACAACTAAGCTCTCTTCCCATGCCATGGGAAAAAAGAAAAAAAAAAGTGAGAAAGAACGGAATTCAGGAAAAGAATTGACCTTGGCTTGCAGTTGCTCTGGTACTAGCAGGAAGCAGTCTACCAGCGAGACACCGAAGTTGTGGGGTCGCATCGCCTGTGTTACTGCAAACTGTGCAGCCCAGAGGGCATGAAGTACGGCCTGGGTCTTCCTCCTGCTGCCTGGAAGTGTAGTTAGCCAAGCTCTTCATTGGCAAAAGACAGTGGTTTGGAAGGTTGAAGTATTTTAACAGAGGGTGGAGAGGGAAGAAAGAAGGGCTTACGCAATACTGAGGTGCAGTGTAGTCAGACCACTTCTCTGCAATTGGTTATTTTTTCATCTCCTGGCTTGGCAGAATTTATGGTGGTGTTGAGGTAATTTGGAGGTTTTGTTGCAAATAAGAGTATATGCTAAATAAAAGGGGGAAAATGTAAAAGGCCTTTGAGAGTACTGGTTGAAAGCAGACTGAAGGAAATGTACTTTTGTGTATCTTTCTGTTTGTAACACTTACTGTTAAATCTGTGGATGGTTTTCTTTATTGCTTTCTCATTGGGGTGTTTGATTTTTGAAGTTTGTAAAACATCTACCAAAAAGAATTACCTTTATAGGGTTATTATGTCCTGGTTTTATATCAGCAGGTGCCTGCTCTTGCCCTGTGTGGACTCTCCATCTGTTTGTCTCTGTGCTGGGATAGCCAGAAAGTTTCTAGGGATTGGGAACCTCAAGCTCTGCTGGCTTTGGGGTGCTGTGGGTCTGGATCCAGCACCCCACATCCCCTCTCCTGGTAGCTTGTCATGGGAGCTGCTCATCCCACTGTGGTAGCCTGGCTTTGCTGTGGGATCCAGCAGGTTGGGGTGGCTAAACCCCTCCTTTGCTTTGCCTGGGAAAGGAGAATGGCAGCTGTCACACTCTTTAAGCATCAGGCTACTGCTGAGAGCAGTGCTGGTGTTACTTTTAGTGTGTCTGTGTTTCTGCCTGTCTGTTGTCTGCTGTTCTCTATATGGAGCTGCACAGGCCTGCATTGGAGACATGGGAGAAGAGCTCTTGCCTGCAGAGGTGTGGTTTCCCATGGCAAGGTGAGGAAGGTGGAAGGATGCAGCAGGAAGAGGGCAACGGAGGAGAGAGAATACGCAAACTGGTTTTGTTTGGTTGTGGTTTGGGGGTTTTTTGGTGTTTTTTGTTTGTTTTGTTTGGTGGTTTTTTTAGGAGCCCTTTCAGGCAAGCCTCACTTGCCCAACATCATAATCTGCTGGGGTCATCCTGCAGTAAATACAGCTATTGGCCCTGCCCCTTGCTGAGCAGGGGAGGTGTCGGTGAAATTGCACTCAGTTATCTCCCCCAGCAGTGTGCCTGGTCAAGGCTCCTCGTGCTAAGAAAATGCAGGTCTTGTAGCAGGAAAACTCACTTCCCACTTTTGGGAAGGGTTCTGGTCACTGTGAGCTTGTCAGAAGAAATACATGTGCATTCCATTGGCGGCTACATGCCTCGCTGAAGTACATCCTGTTCGTTGTAGTGGTGCCATGTCCCCAAAAACCACGCAAAACCTACAGCTGAGATTTTGCACGTGCTACCCAGCCGCATCCTTTCCCACTGGCAAGGAGCAGAGATGCTCCCTGGGAAGGAGCTGGCACCATCCCAAACTTCTGTGGGGGTAGCAGCGACACAGGGTGGTCTGGTGAAAAGTGGGGGACCAGGATAGAAGTCATGCTGGTGGCACTGCGCTAGAGAGGCTTTGGGACAGAAATGCAGGGAGGAAAAGAGCTTGTTTTGTATTTAAGCCTCAATATGAAAAGAGTGGGACACTTAACCCTTTCCTTCTGTACTTTCCAAGATCCAGGGAATCGGAAGATGCGCAGTAAAAGCAGTTATCGTGCTGCTTCTGTTTCTTTGTGGGACAAAATTTTCTTGCAGCTGTTTCTTTATTATAAAATCATTCGATATTCAATGTATAAGCAGTAAAAATAATTAAGCCATTTAGTATTCTTGCAGATAACCCTGTGTACTTCTGGAAGTATTTTGCTACATTTCAGCATTAGTTAATGGATGCTTACAATAAATTATCGCTTGGATTGCCTCTCATTTCTTCCTACTGAGTATTTTTTTTCTTTAACACAGAGTGCCACGCAGTTGTAGTTAGTGGTTAATGTGACACGTGAAACACTGTGCAGTGTAATTCGCAGGGAGAGAAGGATAAATACACATATGTACTGCTGGCATGATGCTGCCTGCCCCGTGTCTGTGACCAGGTTTGAGCTGGGGTGAGGAGGTGGTCATTGCTCTCTGTCTCACCTTGGGGCTGGGAAGAAGTTGCTTATGTTGTGCTGAACTCAGCTGGATGTGAAGATGGCTGTTTCTCTGTTCTTGACTTGGTGGCTAGGCAGCCTCTCTGGGTAGCTCTTCTTTTCTGCCTAGTTAGACCTGTGATGACTTCAGCATTGGGTTGGGCAGTTGAACTTGGCACAGAATTGCCAAGATTTGGAGCACTTAGACAGATGTAACCTGCTTTACAGCCATCCAGAATCTGATTTCTGAAGGAACTTGGTGAAAAATGCATAGGAGAGGTTCTTTGTCTGCCCATTTAAATTTTTTTTCTATACAGTGTTTTTAGCAGGTCAAACCACTTTGTTTTGTTATCTAACTATTCTTTCCAGTGTCTCATTGTAAAGCTTTTGTTAATTAACATTTAATGACTGGGTTATGACGGAACCATGGGAGTCTTATCTGAAGGCAAAGCAATTGGCAAACGGATTCATTATGATCAGAGCAACCCTAATGAATGTCAAATTAATTCATAATAATGTGACACTAAAATGTTAGGCATATTGTTAATAATTACAGATGTGCTTTTACCTTATCCACTTTTAGTATTATTGCTTTTTACTATGTGTACCAGAGAGCCAGCTTTCTACTACCTATCTTTTTACACTGATAATTCCAATCTTCTTTGGCTGCAAATAGCTTAATTATCTATTTGTCTCTCTCACAGTAATTAGATACAGCATGAAAGCCAGGAAGTTGATGTAAATAAATATAATTTATGTTGGAGATTCTGTAACTGTGGGTTGTTACATAAAAGTGACAATGTAAATAATGAGGATGGTCTGTTACTTGCTGTCTTTCATGGGAGAAAGGGGAGGAGAAACATGTCAAACATTGTCACACTTGTGATTAATACAATTTCTGTTGTTAGAAATTAGTTAGTTATTACAGTTATTTGAGAATGCATAGTGATTTATTTTAAATAAAATTATATATTTGATCCTTAGTTTTAACACAAAATACCTAAAACCAGTTTTCCATGTTAAACCCAGCTCTGAGTTTTCTAGCTTATATTTTATGGCTTTGCAGCCATCTTTATTTTATTGAATTAGTTTCCTTGCACTTTCAGAATAGGAATTCTCGAAAAAGAATTGAAAAATAAAAAAAAATCACTGTCCTAATATCTGCAAGATATAGTAGTGGCAGGTGGGAGGATAGCAGGCAGATTTTGGTAAGGAGAGACAGGAGGACAGTGTAGTCTGTCAGGCAGTTTTATTGCTTAAAAACACCCATTGCGCTGTGCTTCAGGATTCAAAGATGTTTATTAATACTTGGTCACCTATCCAAAACGCTTCAGTGTTCTCCTTCCCCTGGTCACAAAATACTTGCAGTGAGGCTGCAAGTATGTAAAAACTTGCCATGTAAAAATTTGATGGAGATATCGTGTCTGTGTTTCCCAGCTTGCCCTACCTGCCTTATGAGTTGCAGCCTGGGGGATGTTTCTGGAACAGCAAGAAAAATACAATTGAAAATTTCTAAAGTGTGGAATTTCAGCCTGACTAGAATGAGTGTAAAGTTACCGAGGGCCTTTGTGGGTGTCTGTACAGGGTTCAGGCTTCACTGTGTCATCGCGGATCTCACGCTTTGCTCTGCTTACAGGTCGGTGTGGATATGCAGGTTGGGTTGAACTGGTGGTGATGCTGGGGCGTGCCCTGGTCCAGTGCATCCCACTGAAGGAGTTATGTCCCAGCATGGTTTTGTCTGGCTAAATAAAGTGGTTTTGGAGCAGAAGGCATTGCCCTTGGGTTGTGCTGCTGTGCCACAGCCGCGCTCCTCCACCGAGAGCGGCGAGGTTGGTTTCTGCTCAGCCCAGTTTCTGCTTTTAAATCCTACCAAGAGCAAAAGGGTGTATTTTCTTTTGTTCAGAAGGAAGCAAACTGAATGCTTTTTCTGTTGGTGGAAAATAGTGATCAATAATGATTAACTTGCACCATCTTATTTCTTTTCCCTCTGTGAGGAGTGCCTTACTGTTGTTTTTGCAGAGCCACAAGAGATGCAGTGGTGCTGCTTCCTGCTCCAGCAGTTCTTCCCTCTTAACGCTTTGGCAACATAACCTCTGCCGGGAAGGTGGCTGTGAAATCCCTTGAGTTACAGGTGCTGCGAGGCAGCCCCTTGGAGGGGTGTTTCTATTTTATCTTCTCTTTTCCCTGCTGCAAACAGCGGCGTGGAAGCGAGAAGGAAGGCTTCCATGGGCTGTGCCTCCAAAGGTCATATAACACTTTATGTTTTCTCCGACATGACACAGCGTGACAGAACAAAGTATTTATCTTGTGTACTTGTCAGCTTCGTTCTGCCAGCTCCGAAATGATGAAATACTACCGAATATGCTGCTGCTTGTTTCCTTTAGGGACTTGCGCTGATTTGTTTAAAGTGTCGTCTGCACCCAGTAAATGCTTCATTTATTACAGCTGACACCTGAAAAATATCTGAGGGAAATATATCAAGGCATCACGCGGATATTAGTTTCCTTATTTGCTGTTGTTTACTTATGTCTTAACACAAATGCAGTCCCCTAATGGTTCGTCGTGTTTTTTGAGGGTGCCACCTGTGTGTGTGCGTGTTTTGAACTGCCGCGGTGGGGTTTCTGGAGCCGCGCTCCAGTTCCGTGACAGAAATGCGTTTTGACTCCTGATGGGGTCAGCTTAACTGTTAATTATTGCGGTGAGTCACTAATGAGCTCTCGCCTCAGGAACTTCGTACAGCCTCTCCTCAAACTTTTCCCCATTACTTGTTCTGATGCTTAAGCGAAAATAAAAATAGATCTCTTGCAAAAGAGGTGGGTAGGGAAGTGAATGTTTGAGATGGTTAAGTGACCCTTGTAATGGTAATGTGTGATGCAAAGGCTTTCAGATATAACTCTCAGTATCATATCAGGCATCATGGGTGATTTTTAAATTTTTTTTTTGTTTTACGTTAAGTATTTCTCCAGTGTCCCTGAAGAATAATGTGAAATCAAATTCCTCTCTCAGCAAAACAATCAGTGTAAAAATAACAAACATCAAAGAGAGAGGGAAGCAGTTTGCTCACAGTACTAATTGCTAACATTATCATGTGTCAAAGTGAAGAATTAAAACGTGACTCTAAGTTCCTAAAAGTGCACTTGCTGTGAGTTCAAAGACTGTGTGAGGTTGAAGTTATGTGGTTGTGTGGGCTAGCAGGGCTACAGACAGTATTGGGACCTCCTGCAGCTCACCGATGAGCACAAATAGGACCTTTGGGCATGCAGAGGAGCCCCTCTGTCTGCTGCTTCAGCGGCACAGCTTTGCTTGGGCTTAGAAAATGCACAGCACAATGTGTCTGCAATTTCCTGTGTCCTGCTCTGTATGCAGGACATCTCTACAGTCAGTGTACAGTGTATGTGTGCACCTATGCAACACCCCAGTGCTGTGTGTTGGCATGGGAAGTGATGGGGTCTGGATTTTGGATGCTTTATGGTATTGAGCCCTAGCCCTTTAGCCGTCTGCACAGGATGTGCTACAGAGGCTATGCATTCACTGGAAAAATACAAATCTAGGCGAAATATAAGTGTATTTATAGGTTTTCCTACGCCTAGGTAAATAAGCAGGGCTGGGGAAAGAAGGCCTTTTCTATGTGATGAGAAGTTGTAAATGGCAGATATATTGCATGCTTTAATGTTATTTTGTTTTACAGCCGTTGTAACAATTTTAGTTAGCGAAATTAGATTCCTTGCTTGAGTAGCATCCTTGTTTTAATTTACTGTGGTGTGCCTTCTACTCCGTGCGTGCAGGTTGGAGAGGAAGAAGGGCCCCACTCCTCAGCTGTATTTTCTCTCTGTGACTCTGGACAGGGCAACTGAAGTGGGCTTTGCAGTGATGCTCTAAGCTGGTCCTAGGGTTTATTGGCATCCCCCTGTGCCAGCCACTTCTTCCCTGCCTTGGTTCCCACTCCTTTCTCTGTTTTCTTCTTATGGAAAGATTTTTTGGATGCAAGGATGTTTTTTTCCCCTGTTTGGCTGTGCACAGTGGCACTTGGATTTTAGTTTGAGGTGGGAGCATTAGGGAGACAGTTGCCGTGATGGTTATACAAGGATAAGTCTCATGAAGATGAAGCTGAGCTGCTGTGTTATGTCCGCATTGTGGTGAGCAGCGTTTGCTGAAGTTTTCTGCTGGGCAGCGTGATGTGCGTGCTCAAGGTGGTCCTGACTTTAGGTGCTCCTTGTCTGTGTTTGCTTCCAGAGGTGTGAAAAGGTGGGGCTTGACAGGTAGCTGCTGAAGTGGCCAAGTTTCTACCCCAGATGGGGAGGATTTGGCTTGAGTGGGAATTGCCAAGGGAAGCAGGTGATGCAGCCCTGATGCAGCCTTCTGATCTGACATAAAGCAGGGGTGGTGTTTCTGTCCCCTGTTCTAGATGAGCCAGGGAGAGCTTGTGACAGTTCCTTACTCCACCAAAGTTTGGTTAATCACAGTGAATTAAGAAGCAACCCTAGGTGTGGGGCTGCCTTTGTCGTATGTGAGGCTGAACATCTTCCTCGAGAGGAGAACCTGAGGGCCCCTGCAAGAAGGATGAATGCTTGCTCGAGGCAATGAGAACAGAGGGTGCTGGTTCCATTAAATTGAATGTGGTGGGAAGATCCATCACCAGTAAGCTACTGGTTTTATGCTCAAGAAAGTTTGGCTGCATCTCTGTCTTATCCCTTTCGAACAGAAATTGCCTCTCATCGCAGAGAGAGCTTCAGTGAGGTGGTGAAGTGTCCTCTGTGTAAAGGCAAACTCCTTAAAAACTAATTGGTGTGAGTCATTTCTATGCTGATATTTCACTGCTGCTAATTTAGCAAACAGATGGTGGTCCATATTATGGCATATGAGTTGGGCTTTTCCCTGGGCCAAATGATTACCTCCCTGGTTTCCAATTAGGAGAGCTTGCCAGTTACCTGGAGTGGTTTTCCTTTTAATTATGCACCTATTAGGGCAGGTAGGTAGCCAGCCTAGGGGAGTAAGCGGAGGACTCAGTGACATGGGCAAATCCTTCCTAGGAAAAACCCATAACCAAACCAAAACTGAAAAGCCATATGATGGGAAAGAGGAGGAGGTGCACAATAGGGCAGCATGATGCACAAGCCTTTTTTCTGCTACTGTGAGCATTGATAAATAGCTTTGAAATGCCTGTTTGGCAGGTTGTGGCACGTAGGTGGCTGTAGCACAGGGGAGGAAAGGTGAGGTCTGGAAGATGCTGTCTGCAGGCTGTATGCTTATTTTTAGCTCAGCAGAGTTCACTGGTTGAAGGAGACAAGCCAGGAGGAAAGGCAGCCCCCAAGCAACCTTCAGGAGCCTGCTGTCTCCCCGTGCTGGTGCAGGTGAGGGCAGATGTTTGCTTAATGCCAAGGAGCAGCAACACGCAGCGCTGACCGATTTATGAAGTCTCTGATTGTCATCTTGTTTCCTATCACAGCTAATAACAGTCCAGGCAATGAAAAGATACTTCTCTCATAATTATCAATGTCTCATTTTCCCTTTGAGTCTCGTATTTAAATCATCAGGTCTCCTCTTCATCTGAATTGTTTCCTCAAGCTTATCTTCCTCTGTGGATTGGGCTTTTATTATATTTTATTTTGACGAGACTTTTCATCTTCCCTCTGCTCTGCTGCTACCCAAACCTGTTTCCTCATTGTCCTCAAGGAGCAGGGAAGGAGATGAAAGAGGCTTTGGGCTTGAATTAGCCAGTGATGAAGTTTGGTGTCCTTTGGGATGGTGACATTAATGCAGCATCATGAAGTAAGAGATCTGTCTTCACTTTGGGTGACTCTGATAATGTAAGAACACAGTTAATCATATTTGGCTCTGCAGAGGGTATCTAATCTGGGAAAAACACCTGCCCTGAAGATGGCAGGAATATGAGAGGAGCAACGAAATGGAAGGAGGAGCTCTAGCAGCGCAGGCTGCTCCTGTAGGAGTATGCAGCACTACTTGGGGCAGCCCTAATTGACAGGATATTGTTGCAAATGTCACAGATTCTGCGTCTGTTGCTGTGTGCAGCCCTTGAGTGTGAACCTTCTTCGAAGTCTTCCCCGGCTGAGCAAAAACTGTTGCTTGGTGCAGTTTATGGCCCATTAAAAAGCAGCACTGCATTGCTGAAGTGCAAGATTGGGTTTGATCTTTGTTTGGCTTTACATTGTGAAATGGTGAGCCCCTCAAACTCTCGACTTGGTCAAAAGGAGTTGCTTTGCTTACTTCAGTAGCTGATTCAGGCCCAAAATAATTACCGTTTATTTATTAGCGTGTTAAAATGCCTTTAATTGGGTTTTGTTGCAGTATCTTCAGTCTTTTGACTTGAAAGTTTTTTTCTCAGTCTTAACTTAGCAGTCAGTCCTTTGGTGTGGTGTTACAGCTCTGCAGATTATGTGTGAAGGTAATTAAGTAATAGCGATTGAGGTGCAGGGTATTTCCTTGGGATTAATGACTGTCTGGGAGGAGTTGATGGCCCAAGGTGTAGCCAAGGGCCATTAGCACCAGCCAACTAATAATTGTAAGAAAATGCCATGTGCCAAGGTCGTTACTGCTATTAGAAGTTGAGGGCAATGAGGAGGTAGGTGTGGGGGGAGATGAAGTAACATAGGAAGTATATGGATTTTGGAAAATGTAATATGGTCTTAATGGGTATCTGCATGATGTACGTGTTGATTAGCCAGTCTGCTCCTTCCTGCCATTCCTCACTGTTCTGTCCAAAGCTTAATGGCGAGGATCAGGGTGAGCAAGGATGATGCTTTTCTTGTCTGGTGCACTTTTTCTTAATGGTGCCTCGTATTTTGTCCACTTTAGAGGACACTTTATGCATATTACTAGTGTCATTTTTTTCCTCTTCCTTTAAGAGGAAGTTTTCAAAACTCAGCCTAGCAGCCACCAAAAGCATTGAGAATACCATGGCTCAGTCGGATGAGATGCTGATTTGTCTGTATGAATGGGAGGGAGAAGAGTGGTGCTTTTGAAAAACCTACAGGTTGGCCAAGTGCAAATGCTTTAGTGTGTCAAAGCACTTGGATTTTGTAGCAAAGGGACTGTATTTCAAAGCTGAAGTGCAGCTGCAGTGTGGCAGACTGCATTTTGGGGGTTTGGTGGGCAGCTAGACCTAACTGCCCCCCAACGGCTGTAAGATATAGCAGATAAATCTTCAGGTAATATATTGTGTATATATTGAGTTAGAGGCTTAAGAGGTTGGATTCACACAACTTGAATTCTTGTTGTTCCTTGACTTCAGTTACGAACTTAAAATTTGTGGCAGAGGAAGAGACCTGTTTTGCACAGATTTTTTCTTTAGCTTAATATTCCCAGCATCAGAGGAGTAGGACTTTTGTTTACATGAGGCTGTTGTACATCCTTGAGTTTTCTCATCAGAGGGATCCATCTCAGCTGGTGAAGGAGGGAGCTAGATATGTTGATGTTCATGGTATAAACAACTGATTAATTCCCTGCCAAGCTCTGGTCTTTGCTGGAGCAGTGTGCTTGCCACTGCTTAAAAATGAGGTCCAGGATGCCTCTTGCAGTTGATTTCTCTGTTATTAATCACTGTGAAACCTGCCTATTCTATGTTTTCTCATTTGCCTGGAGTTCAGGAGGAATGATTCTTTTAGAGGTAGGACTTCAAGGTGTCCTTTTCAAAGGGGGTTTATTGAAAAAAATTATGATGGTGTCCAAGCAGTCTTGAAATAGTTGAGCATCCTTCCATCCTTGGGAGAGGCTTCCAGCAGCTCAGGTGAGCCGCAATGCAAAAAGCAGCTTTGGGAAACTTCCCATTGCTGGCATCTTTCTACGGTCTCTGGTTATGTCCCAAAATAGGTGTGTCTGGCTAATGAAATGGGTTTCTTTTTAGGTATGTTGTTGTTTTTTTTTTTTAATGCTTTAGTTCAGATATTTCAGAAAAGTTTTGAACAGAGTGGGGGACAGATGCGATTGAAAAATCATGTTTTTCCTAAATTTGTAATTTTCCTGCATATCATTGTAATCTTAATAATGATAAATAATCTGTTAAAAGCAATTATGGCCTGAATAATAATCCTAACTAATAAACAGAATGTACTGTGTAATTTTGGTCGTTTTCAGCCATCTGGCTCCAGTCTTACTAATTGACTTAAAGCATAGCGACAATGTCAGCAACGTACAGCGTTCAGTTCGGCTGAAGTTCCTGAGCAGGCATTCCTTACAGAAATCTACTTTTTTTCTGAATAAAAAATAAATCAATACATCAAAATTATTGCCAGCTCTATTACAGCAGCGCAGATCATGAATCCATCAGTACTGTCTTCCACTGAGCCCAAAAAAACTTTATTTATAATGATTTGATCGTCTGTGGTTTCATTATATTCCAGTGAAACTGCAACTGAAAGACTTTGAATGTATCCAGGGATCTAAATTCATGCTGGCACTTACTTCTGAAGCTGCCAGAATTTAAATGCTTTCAGTGTTGACTGGACTTAAGGTGTCTCTTAAAACTCAAGCTCTCCCTTTGTTTGGTTGCTATTTGCAGTTTGGGTTTTTTTTGATTAATGCTCATTGTTGCTGAAGTTTCCAAGGTTTTCACTCAAGACTTTTAGACATCTCAGTTCAATTGGCCAAAGTGAAGCCATGTACCCATCTCTGGTTTTTCAGATGTAATAGTTTGCCAGCTTGGAGCTGGTTATTTTTTTTCTTACTGCAGAGGTGATTTTCTTCTAGCCAGAACCACAGTGTAGTGACCACTGTAGTGGCTCAGTCTGGGTGCTTGCGGTCTGTTATAATTACTGTGATGAAGTATTTATAAGAGTGCCAGCCCCCAGCTTCACCACTCAACACCTATCCCTGGGAATTAGGGTGCCTGCTTCTTTGCAGTGGGTGGGCTTTTGTGGGGCAGGGAGTTGGTGAGGGGAGAGTTGAGTGCTGAGGTGGGATCGACCTGTGGCTGCCCTGGTGGAGCTTTTGGGTTTGGTTTTTCCAAAGCACTGGTGACAAAGCTTTGGTGGGCCCCGTGAGCAGGGCAGGGGTCCCTGTTCGTGTCAAGCCAGTCCTTCACATCACCCTGTCCTTCTCTTTCATCTGAGTCATGGCTGCCCTGTTGAGTATCTGTTCTTGGGGAGGACATGGATAATTGCCTGGATTTGTATAATGAAGCAAATAGCCTGGTTTGCCATTGCAGCCACTGGCATTTTCTGCATAGTTGGCTAAATTTGCTTATGCCATTTGGACAAGTTCTAAGACTTAAACACTTCTAGAACAATTTAAGTGGTTTCTAGAAGTGGAAAGATATGAATTGTAGTTTCAGCCCTCAGTTTTGTGGAATAAGTTGTGGTTAAAGGAATTACATGGCATACTGACTAATTGCTTATTTATTTTCACCTATATTACTGTGTATAATCATAGCTGCTCTCAAATACTGTCCCCTGTCCCTTGACACGTATCATCAGATAACATTCACCTGTTTGAAAGGTTGGATTTGTTGTAGGCTTTGAGTAAGTAATGATGTGAAGAGTTAGTAAGGAAGAAATGCAGTTTCTGTGAGATCTGGTAAAGATGCAAGGGTAAAGACTTGAAGTTCAGAGGGAGCTCGGCAGCCTGATCCATGTTTTTAGATGTCTATTTATGGATCTAGATGAATTGGTGACTAATCCCAAACTTTGCAGCCCTCTGAATGAGAGCAAAGAGCTCCTTTGGTTTAAGCAAAGCCTGTGGGTCAAAGCCATGTGTGGGATGTGTGCCAAACACTGGGATGAAAGTTGTCTCATTTTGGGCTGAGGCAATAAGATGCTCCTTGGCAGTATTTTTAGATGCTTTGTGAGTTAACCTGTCCTCTCTGCTGTGCAAAGAAGGTTGGACTCCATTCAACATCTATTCTGGGTTTCGTGGAGGTTTTTTTTGGTTGGGTTTTTGTTGTTGTTGGTGGTGTTTTTTTGGGTTTTTTTTTGTTTGTTTGTGGTTGTTTTTTTTAGCAAGGTCTGCTCAATTATTCCCTGTTTGAGGAGCAGACTTTATTGGTGTGTTTCTGATCAGTGTAAAAGCAGAGATCTGCTGGGAATACTCTATTAAAGTAAATAATCTTTTTTTAAAAAAAACAAGAAGTTGTATTTGCAGCATGGGGCACTTGATCTGTGTCTCGTGCCTGACAGAGACATGTGAAAGCCCTTGCTTAGGTTGATTGCCTTCATGATATGCTCGATCTGAGTTAACTTGTCTTCTGTACCCTCTACCATTTCATTTTGTAGTAGCAAATAAAGCTTGGATGCGGTAAATGTAATGTCTGCTGCTGCTTGATAATACAGGCCAGTGAATAAATGAACTTCCTCTGATATTCCATATCTTCTCCTAATAAACAGAAATGCTGCAGTGGGATTGCGTGTGAGCGACTTGGAATTACTTATTTCTGCCTTCTCTCCTTAAAGTTGTTTTTCTCATGCTCTTGCATGTTTTCAGTTTGCCAAGAAAATAACTTTTGACGTGAGATTTAGGATTGGTGATTTAAAGCAGAATTAGGTACTCCCCACGTGATTGTTGAGTTGGGGTCTGTGATTCTGCAGTGTTTCAGAATTAGAGGACTTTGGGAATGAAGTCGTATGGCTAATTGAATCTATTGAAACTAAAAATGAAGGAAGGTACTTAGGAATTTTCTGCGTTGGAGAGCAAAGGGAGTAGCAACAACAGATTTTTAGATGGTTTTTGATCATGTATTGCTTCTTACAATTTTCAGTTGTTTTCCAAACATTTATTTTTAAAAAATGTCCATGTGGGAGGCAATAGGGAGGCAGAGACTGTGAAGATTTTGGTGCGTTAAAACCCAGCCATCCTCCAGATGGGTGCCTTCCCATTTGCTGCATGCGGTGGTCTGGGAGCAGGGCCTTTGCCTGCCCCAAGCCCAACGGGAAGCGGAGTGATGCCCGGCAGTGCAGATTTCCAGTCGGCAGAAGGGGGAATTGGAATGATGCACTGGCATCACCCATTGGTAACACATTCCCCGTGCCAATGCTGCAGCTCTCGTGCTTTCCACGGCGTGGGCCGGGGTCCCTGCTCACCCACCTTGGGGCCGTGAGCCCCTCAGAGAACCCTTGGCACCTGCTGCCTTGGATGCTTGCCGGAGCAAAGAGCAGCAATGTTCATCATGAGCGTATAACCAACAACAGGATTTGGGGAGGAACCTTTTGGGATTAATGCTAAAAATATTCGGGTAACCATCTGAGTGCTTGAAGTAGATTTTTTTTTTTTTCCCAAGGCATGGTGAGGAAGGAGATGAAGACTCCTCATCTGTTTGCTGTCCTCATAGCACAGCCTGGCTGCTGAATAGCTGAGTGACAGGCAATCTGGCCTATCCATATGACCATATTGTTTTCCTCCCCTAATTAGCCTGGTCCTTACTATGCTGATGAGGAAACAGATGCACTGAGCAGCAAATTACCTTCATCTTGCCTCTGCACAAAAAAGACACAGCACTTAATTGACTCATTTGATCTCCGGCAATTCAAAGCAAGTAAAGTGGAAATATTTAAAAGTGGCACTTCATTTTTGAATAGGGGGAAAGTATGTTGGGAGTGCACATGCATGCATTTGTGTATGCTTGTAGTTTTACAGTGTCAAATGTGAGGGTGATGGTGAGGCTTGTGGTATCGCTTTTGATGTCTTTAAAGAGAGGCACAAGCAAAAACAGTGAAAAAGTTCCCTATTACTTCCTTTGTCAACAGCAAAATATTTGCATTCTTAACTGCGCCGATATTTCTCTACAGATCCTTGGCTGTGAATGTTCCTTTTCTGTGCAGCATGGCATGCTGCACATATGGGCAGCTGAAATGCCTTATTCCTGCATCTCTGAGCTCCTGTCTGTGCTCCTGCCTGGGCAGTGGCGACAGTGCAGAGGTCCCCTGTTGCCCCTGTTTTCTCTACTTGGTTTTTCCTGCATTTACACAGATATATATGTATTTTTTCCTATTATTTTTTGTTTGTTTGTTTGTTTGTTGGGGGTTTTTATCCCGTTTTTTGCTTGTTTTCCTTTGTTTCCAATGCAAATATATATGGGTACCTTTTGCAGGTGCTGCTCAAGGGACTGGGGAGAGTTCTTACTGGCCGTGTGTAGCTGGTGCCTGACATGTGCCCCAGTGCTGGTGTGGGTGCAGTACCCGGGCACTTCCTTGCAGCCCTTGGGGTCACTGGGAAGCTCTCAGCAAAGATGCACACTGTACATTCCAAAAATTTCCATGTGGACAAATAGGATGTGTCTGGCACAATGCAGGCTAGCCTTAAAGTGGGGGCAGCAACTTGTCTTTTACTTCATAGCCTGTGTGCATTTATGTCTTGGGTCCCCAGGGTGAAAGTCATCTGGTCAAGGTGAACAGTCACTGCCTGAATTTACGAACTCAGTGTGGCTGGACTTCTTTCATGGTGTCTTAATCCTTCAAGAGATGGTTTCTCCTGCAACTCTCCACAGTGAATGCTCTGCAAAAAGGAAATTGTTACCATGGTGGCCATCCCCTTTGGGACCACAAACTGTATCTTAGCAGATTCTAAGGGATGTTTAAGATGCAGATATATTTCTTCTCCTTTGCCTCTGACCTAACATGGCCTTCGCCTTGTATGATTACATCCACATGGATTTGCCCATCTTCTGCACTTCAGAAAAAGCTGCTGCCAAATCTGCTTCTGTTTCCATTTAACTCTCAAGTGCTTAAGAGGTAGCATAAGTAATAGTACCCTACATGCTGCCAGGGCTTATATGGGTGTTACTCATGGCAGCTTGCGTTTCTCAGATGAGAGATTTTTTTTTTTCCTAGAAATACAATTAGAATTTAGAATACAATTTAGAAATACTAAACTTTCTCTTTAAATGACTGAAACTCCATATTTGTACTGGCAAGATGATCACTGAAATGTGTTCAGGTAGTACCAGCTTTGCTCAGTGGACGGCATCTTATCTGCTTCTTCCCCTTTTCCTAAGCTTTCTACCTTCTGCATTTGTTCCAGATGCCTGTTCAATAGATTGCTATTGCTGGTGGCTTTGAGATGGCTTTCAAAGACCTTTTGCTACTTGCTTTCCAGTTCTACTTAATGTTTGCATCCAGTTTATAAAGTGCAAGTGTAAAAGAAAACTTTTGAATTAAGTGAGCCAGTTCCTTCAGGAAAGGTCCTGAGTGTGCACCAGCTCAAAAGTGCCGTACCAGTTCAGTAAGCAAAGTCACCACAAAGTCACCATGCTATAAAGAAAGGCAGATGTAATTAGAGGGGGTATTTTGGATGCAGCATGAATTACAAATGCTAGATTTGCCATGGTAAGAATCCTGACATATCTGTTACCTTGGTGATTTTTTATTTTTTATTTTTTTTTGTGTAGCCATGAGGTAAGGGATATTTTTTGTAATGAAAACTACATGTGCTTATTCCATTTTACTTGAGCACAAACCTTCCAGGGGAAAGAAGTGGGAGCAGGTAGTAGAGTCAAATACCTGTAAGCAGGTATATTTTTCAAGCTTTTTTCCCTGCTCTGATTATGTGATACTGAATTTCTTACACCTGAACAAAGAAAGTAGAAACAAACTGCCACAAAAGGCAGAAACTGCAAAGACAAGGATATCTGTAAAACAAGGATACTGGAAACATAATTTCAATTAGTGATACAGTAAATGGCACCTTTTTATCTAGTGTGGTATTACTCTTATTTATGTAATTATCTGTTGCTTTTAACATTGCACATGCTATAACAGAACTGATGAAATGAAAAGTGCATCTGCCGTTGAGTCAGACTGCTATGTTTGTGATGAGCTGTTCAGATTTTAAATAATTTGTTGGAACAAAAGTCCTACAGTTCATAGTCGTAGTTACGTATTCTGGGTGAGAGACCATTTGAAATGCAGTTGGTGCATTATTTGCCTGTGTGCTTACTGTGCATTCTTGTGAGAAAATTGAGAGTCAATGAAAGGACAACTCATGTCTGCTAGTTAGGTTAACTAGGTTATTAACTAATAGGTTATTTTGGATTGTTTAATTTCAATTATTATTTTTAAGTGGCTGTGTTGTGCAGAATGTCCAAGGCTCGAGACTCCTGCTCTGGGGTGATGTGCATAGCACAGGAGAGGCTGTGCTGCCCTCACAGAAGGGGGATGTGTTGGGCAGCCCGTGCTGCCACGTCCTGCCTGGATGATGAAACAGCTTCCACAGGGTGCCATCCCACACCTATGAACATTAATGAATAGTCACAGTGTAAGTGGGAAACACAGACATCCCCTCCTAAAGTGGGTGGAGTTGGTTTGTTTAGGCTCTCAGTGGGTGGTGTGCACTGTTGTTGCTTTCCAGGTGTAATTGCAAGGACATCTTGAAAAGCACAGGCACCGCATGGTCCATGGGGCATGGGCGAGTCAGGAATAGAGCAAAGCCACTGAAAGTTAAAAGGAGCTGCCTTGCTAGTCCTGCCTAAAGAAACCTGTAAAACTCCTGTGGGTTTGAGCTGAGGAGGGGTGCTTGTCTCAGCTGGCGTAAGGCGCCGGTCGGGAATCAGAGCTGGGTTTAGAGTGTTGCTCTGGGACAGCAGCTCTTGGCAGCTGAGGCTCTTGTGCCTGAGAGGTGTTTTGCAGTGGGTCTGAATGTTGCTGAAGGTCTGGACCCTGTTGCTCAAAAAAATCTGGAACGTGCTGGGGGGATACAGTGGGAAACCTGTATTTCCAGGCACCAAGTGTTACCTGAGAGACAGTCCATGAAGCCTGAAAGACTTGAAAATTTACTTAGTTACTGTCTTTTTCAAGATATAGTCAGGATTGGATGGGTTTGGTTTGTTTTGAATGGGATTTTTTTGGTTTGTTTTGTCTTGGGTTTCTTTGTTGCTTTTCTTTGTTTTCATTCTTGTTCTGCTTGGGCTGTCCTTGCTGACAGATAAATACATCTTGCCATTTCTAGGCAAGATAGTTCTTTGGAAGTCTGCAAAATCGGGGCTGAGATTTCAGACCAAATGAACCCTTGAAATGTCTCTTATTCGTGGGTACTTGGAAATCTGTCCTCATGCAAGCAGTGTCAGAGACCCCGGGGCAATGCTGGAGGCAGGTGCTGGTACTCGGTGCCTGGCTGGGTCTGGACCTGTATGGGCAGGCAGAGTGAGCCTCCTGCAAGGGGTCAGCAAAAAGGTTGGGATCATCACTCCTAAGTTTGTTTTACATTTATATTTATTGTCCTTCTGCTCCTCAGCCCAGGATGATGGAGTGCCCTGAGCATCCGAAGTGACTGATTTGTTGAAAAGCACCCAGAAGTGTTTGCTCCCCTCCCGTCAGGGTAGATGTACAAAGGAGGAAGATTAAGAAGTTGTTTAACAATGTAACAAAACAATGAAAAAAAAGCATTAAGAGCAGGGGGAAAAGCCATTAGTCTGAAAAGAAGAGTAGTGATTTTAAAATGTGGCAAAAAGGATCAGCTTTTGTGTGCAGCGGTTGCCACTCAGGGACTTTCAGGCGTTACTGACAGTGTATCATTGAGGACCTGTTTTGGTGCTCTCCTGCCTGAGGTTTTGAGTGCTGATAGACAAGTATTTATGCATGTGCTGCACCACTGTGTCGGTCATCTCATCACAGAGTGGAAAATTAATTGTTCCACTGTGGAGAAGATCTGAATGCCAAGTGCCTTCCTCCTTCCCCTGCCTCCCCGCTTTTCTTCTTTCAATATTTAGCCAAGGCAGCTGAGCTTTAATCTAAGATTTCCCCATGTCTTTGCATACATCATTGAGGCACTGTAATTGCACAAACTAGAATAGGTCTCAAGTAATCACCTTTTGAACTCAGTGATGAAGCTAATTGAATGGAACTTGCTGGGAAAGACACAAAATAATTTAGTTTGTGTCTCCTAGGGTGTCAAAGTGTGGCTATTGTAACAAAGCTTCCTCTCCTCACCCCCCCACCCTTTTTATTCCCATGACTACAGTTTATGTATTTTTAAAGTATGATTAACAGGAGAACCAGAAAATGTGTTTTCTTTCTTGGTGCTGCAAGTGGCTAATTGTTATTTGTCAAGTTAACAGGATTTCAGGAATGAGGAGATAAATACTGCATGTTTCATGGGAGACGTACCAAATGCATTTCCGAAGTGATCCAAAGGTGTGGCTCTCTGGGGCTTAGGGAGTGGTGAGGCTCCAGTGAGAGTGTGGCAAGATGGGGGAGACGTGGGTTAGAATTTTGTCTCATTTCTTGACCATTGGTGAGGGGTTTCCCCTCTCCAAAAGGAAATTTCTCCTTTGCACTTTCCCTCATGATTTTTGCCAAACTGGGAAGTGATAAAAATGAGGTTTCCTCGTGTTTTCAAAGTGTTTTGAGATTTGTGGGTGAAACTCTTCATAACCCAAGTAGTACTCATTACAAATGTGGTCTAAGCTATAAGGCTTGTGGTCCTTACTTGAGTAAAATGCCTTTGATTCACTGGAAGCTGGACCCAGAAATAAAATGCATAGTGTTATGTGTGGCTCACATTTCTCAGTGTTTTATCCAACAGAAAAAAAATGTATAAAACTACTGAAATGATTTTTTATTTAACTGATTGGGACTCCTGTTACAAGCAGATCCCCTCCTGGTGCTCACTCCTGTGGGGAAACCTTCAGTGAGCGAAGCACCCCAGAGCATGAGGTGTTTTCACCTGTGCTGGTGAGGCTCTAAATGTGAGTTCAGAGAATTGAGGGGAGCGAGTTACTGGTGATTCTTCCTACTGGCAAGGGAGATAACCGGTAGCTATTGTCAGTGCCTGTGGTAAATTGCAGTGCTTAGAGCTGGCAATTTCGCAGGACTCTGGCAAGGGCAGGTTTCTATCTGGAGCCAGCAAGAGGTAAATCCTCTCATAGGGTGCTCAGCTGGAGCTGGCTGCAGCCAAGGCTGCCCTGCCGACATTCCTTCCTGTCCAGCGGAAGCGTTTTCACTCACAATTCAATTTCTCTCCTCTTTTAACGGCAAAGTAGATGTAATTTTGGTCACTGCCTGAACATTACAGTGTGCACAGAAAAACTGAATGCATGATCTGTCTTGCAGTGGCTGCAGTGTGTGTCTGCGCTGTGCAAGGTGCTTGGACGTGGTGTGCACCTGCAGGCTGTTAGCAGCAGAATATAGACCAAGTCTGTCAAGGAAGTGGTTATTTAATTAATTTGAAATAGCTGCCTCTCCCAGCATCTGGCTTGCTGATTGATTTCCGTGTTTGCAGGGGTCCCAGGCCCCTTGCAGCGGGCGCTGCCGCGTGTTTGCTTGTTTGCCTCGCAGTATTTTGGTCCCCTGCACCTTCTCTCAATAGCACTTTTCTTTGCAGCATGAAAGCTTTGCATAGTAAGGACCTCACAACACAAGAATGAGTGTGTTACTTCCTTTTCTTTCTTCCTTTTTTCCCCTCTGCCCATTCTGCTCTCTGCATCCACAGTTTTTGCTCTGTGCTGCTAGGCCAGAAGCTCCTTTGTTGTGTCAATAGGACTGGCTGAGCCGAGGGGCTGTAGCCCTCTTTTACCCATGACGGCTCACTAGGAATATGTGTGTGTTTGCCTGTATCTCTTTCTTTTTTCCTCCTGTTATCCTGTCAGAGTAATTAGTGTGGCTTTATGGCTGAAATAGGTGAAGAGAGGAACAGTGAAATCTGTCTGTACTGAAGTGCAGAATAGGCTTTTATTAACCTTATAATCGAGGAAAAAGTCAAAATTAAATAGGTCATGCAGAGTAAGCAATGTCACAATTTGCTGCCCCTTTCATTTGTGCAGGGCAGGAGGCTGCAGGGAGGCTGAACCCTGTGTCTTGTCATGCATTTCTAATCCTCAGCAATTTGGGGCTCCAAGGGAGGGAGCTGCACCTTGTGCTACCATTTCCCCCTCTCCCACCATAAATCTCTATTTCCTCTCCCAAAAATGAATTTGCAAAAGTTTCAGTTTAAAGTGATGCACAGGAAACTGTTTTCAAATACTGTATGGAAAGCTTGGTGTTGGGTTAAAATGGATGTTTAGGGAAAAGAATGAAGTTAGCATGATGAGAATGGACTTCTGGAAGATTTTGGCTCACTCTATTCCTGCATGTCTGAGAACTCATTCCTGTGTGAATGCCAGCTTTTCCCTTGTTGGTACCCCTGGATTTGAATACCAGTGTAATATCCAGTTGACTTTATGCTTAGGTAACTTTCTTGTAAAATACTCAATTTTCATTAGCTTTCTTATTAGACTTTTTTTTTTCCATGTGGAGTTTCGTGTAATAATAATTGGACATTAGCTGAACAAATGTAAGTCAGCAGTTTTCAACCTATAGAGTATTTTTCTTTTTTTTATTTTTTTGACAGATGAAATGCTTTCTGATGAGAGGTGGTGGGTTGGATGCTAAAGGTGGTGAGCGTTCAGCTCCTGTATTTTTGTGGCCTTGAATAAATTAGTGTCAAAAATCTGAATATAAATTCTGATTTCCCTGTTCATTCACTTAGGCCAGTTATATCTATTATATCTAGAGCTGGTCAAACGTTTTCACATTAATAACTTTCCACTAAGAATATGTTTGGTTTAAGTCAAAGTTCTCTAGAAGAAAACTGCTCTTGTGTTTTTATTTTTATTTCTTTCTCCTAACAGCTGAGTTTTCGTGCTGCGTTAGCTTAAAGAAACTGTTAAGTCTCTCTTCCCTGCCCCCTCCCTTCTCATGCCATTTCTTTGTATCTTCCTTTTTAAATGAAAATGAAATGAAACATTTTAAGATCCTGAAATGGTCATCCAGATGTTTTGCAAAACTGGGGAGCAAATGGTCTTCGAAAGCGAGCTGAAACTGAGAAGGTGTCTTTTCAAAATGGAGAAAAAAAACACGTGTGCTTGTAAATGGAAATTCCGTGTGAGAAATCAGGCTTTGGAAAAGAATCCTTTCTTCTTGCTCTGCATTTTGTGTATGGAAATATTCTGCAAGAAATCCCAAATACTCTGGCTGGTTTGTGTTTGGCAGTGAGGGAATAAATGAGCAGGATTTGAAAGGTGGAGGGGATCCTGCTCTGCCCCTTGTACCTCCCCAGGCAGGAAAAGGTGAGGTGGTAGCAGTGCTTCATCCTTAAGGCAAATCAAAGTAATTTCATTTTGGGGAGCAAAATCTTCTTTCAGTGAGTCCCACCCAGCAGACTCTGCTGTGGGAATACTGCTGGTGGCTCTTCTGGCCATGTGCCACCTGTGGCTGCCTGGACCTGCTGCTGCTCCCATGAAGTCGGGGGTGACCAGGTGAATACAGTTACATCACTGCCCATGATGAGGGAGGATAGTCAGTGTAGAATGTGGTCCAGGTTATACATTTCATATGTTCTTTGGAGCTTCATACTTCATATGTTTGAGCAAACAACTGCAGTTCTAACTCAGAATGACTTGGTTTGAGGTGTGTATTTAATAAGATAATTTAAATGCCATGAGAGTAGAATGCAGTTTTTGTAAACAGGACTTGGAGTATTTGAGTGCTTACGTTTTGCTTTAAAATCTCCTTGTTTGTTCATTATCCAGGGGCATGTCTCTGTACAGACTGTGTGGCACTGTATATGATTTCCAATACTTCCCTTTTAAATGAGAACTTTTATAAAACGAGTTATTACAGCCCTAACTCTGTGAGTAGTTAGAGAAAAAAGTAAATAAAAAGTCTAACAACCGTCATCAGTCTGTAGGAGTGGGAATGAGAAGAGCTAACGATCGCTATCCAAGTGATAAATGGGGGAACCATCTGAGAGGGCTTTGGCAACAACAGAAGACAGATGAAGGCAAAATGGCTCCTCTCTGCTTGCCTTTTGTTCTTTGAGGGCTATTATGATTAAAGCTTATTTAGCAATCTAGCTCCTAACCTGGGCTTAAATGGCGTTGTGAGTGAACTGGCACACAGTAATAAATTAGAGCAATTAGTGACTACATACCGCTTTTTCTTATGTAAGTGGTGTGCCCACGTGGAAAGGGAGAACCTGATTTCAGGGCTGAGCACGTACCTGTGGGAAACATGTGTTGAGATGTCTTCTCTGAGGGTCCTACCCTCTCCAGTGGATGAACTCTGCCTCATTGTCCATGGGATTGGGATGCAGGATGTTGGCGAGCAGCCTGTGTGGAGCACTCATGCTAGAAGATGGCTGAAAGGATTGAAATGGGATTTAGGGAGTTACTTTTGGAAATAATTTAGATCAGGTCTGAGTGCATTTGATTTGCTGTATTTAGACTGTTTTAGATGGTTCAGTTAATGACAGTTCTTCTGGGGGGACGCATTGTTCTTTTAATGCCAGACCAGCCCAGTTCAGCAAGCAGGCAAGGACCAGGCTCTCCAGAGGCACCTTAGGAAACTTCCATGGTACATAAGATGGTGCTTTCGTAAGTTCATCATAAATGCTTTAATGTGGAAAGATGAGCTTAAGTGTGTGTAAAAAGCTTTATGGGATTGGTCTGCAAGCAGGAGAAGGACGTGCTTTTTTCTACGTGCTTCTGGAAAGGTCACTGACTTGGTGGGATCCTATGCTCACAGAAACTACGGCTCTTTCCTTTGTCAGATTTACCTGGAGCAGCGTTTCTGGAAGCAGGAGGTCAGGTAAGATGTGGTGGCAGGCTGCCTGGTCCTGTCAGTACCAATGAGGGGCTGCAGCCATCCTGAGGGAGAGCTGTGCGCTGTCTCACCCGCTTTGTCACCGGCTGGAAATGGCCTCTTGCGGGGCACGTTGCTGCTGCTGCCTCCAGTGTGAAGTGTCATTAGTGCGTGGCCTTTATGGGGCTCATTTCCCAGCTGCTCCACCCCTTAGGACATAAAGCCAAGTGCCTGTGGTCTCACTACCATCCTCTGGTTTGTAAACCGTGCTGACACTTTTCCCTTGCTCCCAGAGCCTGTAAAACTTTAATCGTGGAGAAGACACATGAGTGTGAAGTTTTTAAACTGACGAGAGTGAAACTCATTCAGTTACTCACATATTTGCAGAAAGATATGCAGGGGAGACCTGTGTGATTTTGTGCATCTGTAGGAGCGAGGACTTGAAGCAGATTTTGTCTGGCTGTTTTTACCCAGACATTGCAATTTCTAAGCTTATTTACTGTGCTGCCGTGCTGAGCTGTAAGACTTGGAGGTGTGCAGGAAAAACCCTTGTGCTCCTCTTCTTGGATCATTTGGGCTGGAAATAGCAAAGCAAATTTGTCATATGGGAGCAGCCAGGTTTTGTTCCCACTTTTTATCATACGAGGAGCGCATATGCTAAACAGTTGTACACCTTTTTTGTGTTCCTGCACAACAGGTGCAGCAGGAAGGCAGGTTTGGGCCATGGTGGTGTTAGAAAGAAGGATGTGAAGAAAAAGTAAAAGTGATTGCATTCTAAGGATAGATCTTACTGGAGAGGTACCTCCTGCTTTCCAAGAAGATAAAAGGCTTATATAAATAAGGTAGGCAATGAAGTTTAACTAAGAAACGGAATACCAAATTAAAAATGCAAGTGCCAACTCACTCAATACAGTGTCAGCCCTTCTGATGATGTGCGGGTCTCTTGAACTTAGAATTGATTAATCAGTCAACTATTCCTTTCTTAAGCAAGCAGTTAAATACAGGCAGGAGGAAGTATAGTGGGGTTTGATCCTGTACATCAGATAATTAACTATACATTCATATAGTGACATCTAGGCTATAATTCTATAAAACCACTGATAATAA
The DNA here is from genome assembly GCA_013397755.1 of Cnemophilus loriae. Lineage (NCBI taxonomy): Eukaryota > Metazoa > Chordata > Aves > Passeriformes > Corvidae > Cnemophilus > Cnemophilus loriae. The sequence continues at coordinate 2,026 of VZTF01003776.1, read as the reverse complement.
GGATCATAAGTGTTAATTAGTTGACATCAATTTATTCTATTAAATTCTATAGCTGCTGCTTTAATTGAAGTGACTCATTTCCTTAGGTAAGCCTTAGTGCTGTGTTACTCTCCTGTCACATTTCCCAATTTAGAAGTAGCTCAGTCTCACAAGATTGGCAGTGACTTGCTGTTGTGCTCAAAGTAGGTATTTTGATGACTTCCATAGAAAAGAAAAGAGAAAAAAGTGGTGTTAAGGGAATTTTTAGAGTTACTAGTTAATACTGTATAGTTTGGTCTCCAATGCAGTTACCAAAAGTGCTCAGGCTGCTATGGAGGGAATGTTTTGGATACTGACCATAACCTTGGATGATCTTTCTCTTTTTTCCTTCGATTTTGTTTTGTACGTGCAGCAAACTTCTTTCAAAGCTGTTCATCAGCTGCTCATCACTTGTATGACCTGAGAGTATAAGGGATGTGCCATCCACCTGGCTGGGTTTGGCTGCCTCTGTGTTCACAAAGATTCAAACAAGTGGAGAGTTAGATTTGTTCTATTGTCGGGCATAGTAAATTAGAAAAAGGACTTGTTTTTTACCTCTCTTCAGATTTCACAGGTACTTGGTGAAGCCTTGTGGTAGCCTTGATGATTTTCAAGTCTAGTTTATAAGAAGCAAGGGAGACGTAGAAAGTGTCTGTGCTGTTTACTATCTTCAGAGATAAAAGTGCTTGGCAGATGGGATCTCTGATCTGTTCACAAATTCATGTTGTGCATCAGGGGACTCAGCCTGCTTAGTCTGGTGTCACATCCCTGAACTAGCTGCAGGATGCACTGCTCCATCTTTGTGATTTTAGGGGGATTCATGGTTAACAAAAATACCTCATTTTGTTACCAGAATGAACTTGTGCAAATAAGCCATTGAGTGCCACATCAGCTGAGATGGTGTATTGTTGTGGTTTGACACTGGCCAAACGCCAGGCACCCAAGAAAGCCGTTCGCTCACCCTCTCCTCCTACAGTTGGGCAGAGGAGAGGGGGAAAAAAATTAATGAAGGGCTCACGAGTTGAGATAAGGACCGGGAGAAAACACTCTAAGGGCAAAACAGGTTCAAATTTAAAGGTATAAGGTAAATTTATTATTCACAGAGTCAGAGGAGGATAATGAGAAGTAAAATAAGCCCTTAAAACACCTCTTCCTCCCCCTACCTCTCCCCTCCACCCTTGCCTCTGTCCCACCGACAGTGCAGCTCAGGGAGACAGGGCATGGGGGTTTGGGTCGGTTCGTCAGCTGAGATCTTTTTCTGTTCGTTCAGGGAGAGGAGTCTTTCCTTTGCTGTGCCATGGAGTCCCTCCCACAGGAGACAGTTCTCCGTGAACTTCTCCAGTGTAGCCCTAATCTCAAGAGCAACAGTCCTGCTGAAACTGCTGCAGCGTGAGTCCCTCCCATGGGCAAATAGTCTTTCCTCAAACTGCTGTGGTGTGGGGTGCAGTCCTCTAAGAATAGGCTGTTCTAGTTTGGAAGCAAGGGCCCTCTCTCTCTATTTCTGGAAGCAGTTGCCCTCTCTCTCTATTCCGGTCTCCCACTGGATCACAGCTTTCTCTGGCATCCACCCGCTCTGGCGTAGTACTTCTCCCACGGGCTGCGAGTGGATCTCTGCATCCCCCGTGGACTTCATGGGCTGCAGGGGCACAGCTGCTTCACCATGGTCCTCACCATGGCCTGCAGAGGAATCTCGACTCTGGCACCTGGAGCACCTCCTCCCCCTCCTTCTCCAGTGACCTTGGTGCTGCCACNTTGCTGCTGCCATGTTTTTGCCCACATGTCCTCACTTCCTCCTCTTCTCTGACTAGAAGAAAAACTGCTGCTCGTGGGTACCATTGCCAGCAAGTCCCACCAATTCAAAGATTCTTGCAGGATCCCTCAGCGCCAAGAGGTTGATCTCGTGTAGGTTACACGCTGGGGAGTCACTCACCATGTTTCCACTGCTTGCCAGGCGGCCCCGCTGCCAGCGTGCGGGCAGTGGTGGTCGCCGTGGCGCTGGCGCTATTTA